>JASANH010000052.1:0-70618 GCA_030248295.1 Mesodorylaimus sp. YZB2_4
AACAGGGACCGGATGGGTCCTTTAAACAGGTTTTTTCCAAATTGCTGGAATTATTACTTTGCTTACGTTAATTCGCTGAATGGAACATTGGAGATTTCAGCAACAAAAGAGCACTTGGCCGACAATAGGTGAAATTACTGAGCCTAGATACCTGAATTTGGTAGCATGTACTCATTGTAGCTTGAATTTGAATGTGTTGTGATCAGTGATGTCCCAAAAAGTGCTCCTGAATCATTTAGCCGGCACCGCATAATGAGAATTTCGCGGATACGTATAAGAATAAGTTAGATAGAAGATAAGAGTAAGGTCAAAAACTATCAGTTAGAACGGCTATCGCAGAACAAGAATTTCGCAGGTCCAAATTCACTAAATCCGAATTCTTTTAATAGAAACTAGTATCAATTTATTGGAAGCTGCCAAATGAAGCTTTTTTTCCCCATTCTTTTTTTACTTACAGTACTTACCTGACCAGCGGTCCGGTTAGCAAGGTCTCATACAATGTTCGCGTTTACCAGGTACTGTTCATTTCTTGACGGGTTGAATAAATTGGTGTAGAATCGCCCCTTCAAAACGTAGTGCGTGTTCGTATCTTGTTAATACTAAGAGTGGAATGTGCGACTGCTAAAATGCGCTCTCCAAATTTGTTCTCAAGACTAGTGTGCGGATAGTGGGCTACTGTAGCACGAGAGGGGGCAACAGTATGTGTGAATGTGCAACCCTTTGATGCAACACTTATTATGTAGAGGACTCGCCTTCCATCGTTTGGGATAGTTTGGCTCGAAATTCTATCCTCTCACTCACTTTTCTAGTCCGCGTCACGTCAAATGACCGAGAGCAAAAGACCGCGCGACAAAAGACCGCGGTCATAAGACCGCGTGCAATAAGACCGCGTGTGGAAATAACCGCGTGTCAAAAAGACCGCCTGAGCAATAGACCGCATGTATAAAATACCACGGTGAGAAATATACTGTTTCACGACAATGGGTTGGGGCTGTTGGGTGATCATGTTGTTAACAATAATGTCCGCTTTTCTTGGTGATGTATTACCTTGAGGGCAAATGTCTTTTTGAGGGGCAACAGTCATTATTAACCTCCTAAGGATTCTACCAAAAGGAAAACTTTTGGTCATTTGATTATGAGAAGGGTTTTATGTATCTTCTTCTACTTGCAGCTTTTTTTATGCCTTACATTTTACTCGACTATAAACTACATCGTGCTAATTTATTTCATAATTCAAAGAATTGGCAAACTGCTATCATGGACATCAAAAATAACATCATCATCAAAATTAACAATCATGGACACGCAAAAATTAAATGCTAAAATTTAGCAAGTCAAACATTAATTCGCGCCCATACCAATACCCCTATCTGTGAACTAAAAATTGTAATTATGAGCCAGTCCACGCAGGTAGTCCAAGATATTGCTATCCGCGTAATCGTTGACGATTCTTTCAATTTTTTCTGCGCAATCACGATATCGACGACGACCTGGAGATGGTTCTTGGCCGGCGATGTACTGCTCGATCTTTGTCTCATTCATGCTTTGCTATCGTTGCAGAAGGTGATAAATTTGAAGACAGATGGATGATGAGCGCCGACCAGTTCCAAGAAGCCTCTGTTCCATCCCTCGACCGAGTTGTTAGTTTTCGAGACTCCATCGACGATTGATTGATAGCAATTCCATGAGTGAAGTTAGAAAAATTGGCGGAGTCCACCTGCCTGTGCGAATCGGACCTGTGACCCACGTCCTCGAAGTAGTCGATCACCTCCTGCGCCTGCGGCATAACGGGAAGCACTTCTGAGACACGTTCGAAAGCTGAAACCTCGTCGTTCTCATACCGGTGTTGCAATACGGCTGCTTGAATACGACACCAGAAGCATTGGGACAAATTAAAGAAACCGCCACGACGAGTCATCTCAGGGAACTCGGTTTCGAAGCTATTGATCGACGCTTGTTCATAATCAGTCATAATCGATACTGGGGCCAGGTTTGGTCGCAGCTGTTTCATCTCAGCTAACAGTCTCGTGTGAGTGGGTTCCGTCTTATTTGGTAATAAAGCGAAAACTGATGGAATCACGTTATTGTAACGAGCCCCGTGGATTGTGTTACGTTGCTCGAAAAGCGGGAAGAAGTTTTGAGCGTCCCATTTGATTTGCGTACCAGTGTGGACTGTGCACTGTAATTCCGAGCTCCTTTGCGTCGAGAATATCAAAATTCGATTTAACCCTGGCCCAGAATCCCGCAGCAAGAAAGGCAGCGCGACTTTCGTCGTTGATATTCAGGAGGAATCACAAAATCTTCAGAATCACAATAGTAGATTTGGTATGGCACCAGTCGCTTGGCGACGCGACCTTTGTACATTACGCTTCAAGCATGGCACAGATAGCAGCTGACCCTGAACTGTTGCGTTCAAGCCAACTGTTGCGGCTGCCACGATTTGATGAGTCAATTCTTGAACGCCAGCTGTTCGGTCCTTGATTTCAGAAACCGCCATTTTAGCTGGATCTGGCGCGTGGTTGTGATCGCCAGTGACTCGAATAATATCGATTTCAATGGCATGAATTCGAGCGGGGCACTTGGCTTTCTTGTAATACGTACATTTCCAGATTGTCTTCTGGCCGTCGCTCTTCTCTTTCACGAATAAAAAGCCATGACGACACAAGAGATCTTTTCCTTTTTGACTTTTGATAAACTCCAAAGCCATGTTTAACTAAAACACATACAGGACTGACCACATATGCAAGGCCGAAAGGAAAAAAATATTCACTGCCGATAAGGACAATCCTAGATTCTACAAGATGCTCCTCGCATTTCACAGTGGCGACTCACTGTCGCATCTATGTACATATATTGAGTGAGGTCGGTCAGATGGAACCATTTTGTCATTGTGGTCATTGGGGTTGAAATCTCTCGCTTGTGCTTTTTTGACGCGTTTGTTATGAAGTTACAGTATGTTTCATCCTCATCACTTGACGTGACTCAGTGATAAAGTGGAAGAGCACAAAGTAGGCACTTATCAGAGCGTGGTTCAACATGGACAATCAGGTTACAAAGGTGAATCTACATTAGTGTACGGTAGATATATTTTATTTAGAGCGCTCTGGAAACTAAAAAATTCGACGTTTGGATTGCTCTTCAACGTGATAAAAGTGCAGATGGCAGCATCTCTTGCTCGACTGTACAGTCGTCTACGTACTGGTATGGAGACCACAGTACGCCCATAATTTCGGCGAACAAGACTTGGATTAAACAAAATATATGCAAAGAATTAGACCCGCATCTGGGTGAATTTTGCTACGCTTGGATTGGTGATTCGATTTTCTCTGCAATCTATGATCTTGGCTGCGGAGCAAATCGAACTGCAGCGTGTCAGTTTAGCGGTTAGAAAAACTAAATCATTTACGCTTGTGTCTAGTACACACGGCTGACTTATTTTGTAGTCCATGACGAGTCCTACATTAAAACCAATGTCTGCCTGGCAGAATCACCAATCGAGACAATATCCGCAGGGCATCCCCAAGATTGTGGTTGCGCTTGCGCTCAGCGAATGTGGTGTCGAAGCTTCAATTTTGTGCAGAATATCGCCAATGCACCAGACCACGCTTGCCAATTGTTCACGTGGTCCATCAACGATTCATGCCCGCAATGTGCAAACAGCACCTCAGCACCTGAAGATGGATCATGCACGCATTACACGTACAACACGTACAGCCCGTAGTCAAAGAAAACAATCCTGTGTGAAGTAGCTGGTGTGATAAGCCAGCTCATTCCGTCCAAATAACATAATTATTTTCAAATTTTTTTTCATATTTTCATCTTTTCGCAGCTCATCTGCTGGTTCCTGACCATAATGCTGTAGTTATTGAAGGAGTTCGCACAATACAGTGGATTAGTCGTCAAGTATTCCTTTTGACATTTAGCCCCGTTTATGAACTGCGATATTCTGTGAAAACCGTTTGTGGTGTATATCAGTACTGCTCCTGCTTGGTGTGGTAGGCGTGCTTGCCTCTGGAGTAGATTCTCCTTCTAGTTGCCTTCTTTATCTTATACGGTAAACTTCGGCCAGTCGCACTGTATTTTCTCCGGCAGGCACGGTTGCACTGTATTTAGCCTTGATCGAACTGATGCCTTGACAGGTGCATTCCGGACTGCGCACTCATCGTGAGTGAATTCACTTAACGGAAACTAGAAGTCCAAATTGGTTGACTAGGTTGGGGACCATTTTTATTTATGGCACTGGCGAGAAATGTGTTTCGCTATCAACATGGCTGATAGATTGCGTGACATGAGGAAGAAGGCTTTAGACACGTGACAAATGTCATACCTTGGTCCTTCCAAGCTATTATGATATTCGAAAAAAGTGATAATTTGATCTTTTCAGATAACAGGTTCCTAAGCGACAACGGGTCCATTTTCCATCTAGCTATTAGCATGTGCTGATTGGCTCATTCGTGCTTGAGAGCCTGAATTCTGCCCGGTGCTGTGCAACCACCTGACCATCTCTTTCTAATTTGAAGCACCATGGACCTGGGCGGCGGCCGCGGTGGTGCAGCGGCTCGGCAGTCGTCTCTCCGTATTGCTTGAGACCGAGAGTGGCTGGACTCGTCCCGGGTTCAATTACCGGTGACGGAGGTCGGTTTGCGAACCATAAACCCTCGCTGACTTTGCACGCCAGGCCGTGGGTGACTGGTACCGCCGAGGTGCTACGAGTGGAGAGACGGACGCCAAACAAGTAGACAGCCTTGGCTGTCTAACCGACAGGGTTAAAAGACCGTCCGCCATCGTCTGAGCAAGTCGGTGGCCAGTCCAGGATGCCCTCGCGTGGAGGTGCTCCTAGTGGGGACACGCAGAAGGACGCTGCTGTGTGTGCTGGTCCAGTGTTGCCAACCTGAAACAACACGACCGGCGAAAGCTGAGATAAAAACCGGCGAAAAACCGGCGACAAAATAAGTGACCGGCGACAGAAAACCGGCGATCAAAAAATGCATCAAAACACAGTGCTACTTTGTATACTTTTACTTCACATCAGCAACTCGTGCATTTCGCATTAGCGAAAAACAAAAATCGCCTTCTGCTGCCACTTCCTATAGGACTGTTTCAACAAGCACTGTAATCATGAATTCTTTCCCAAATTTTAAAACTGTCTCCGTCAACGACCAACTCTTCTGACCTCTCTTATGATCGTATATATTTTCCTAAAAGCGACCTAGGAGTTTTTTGATGGCAGATTTATCTTCTTCAGGGTTCAAACTATTGGGGAATGATTTTCCCTGATTTTCCCAGGTTTTTGAGACAATAATCCGATCTTTCCCCAAAAACATTTTTACCCTGACCTAGACTTGGTAGAAGAATTTTTAACTGGTTACATCTCCTAATCATGACATTTACAGATGAAGCCGTTGGAAAATAATTTGAATTTGGATACAATGATGAAGCGATACCAATCCTTAAAAAAAACCACTTCATATTGTAAAGACGCCAAACTTTAAGCCTTAAAATGCAGCCTCTCAGTTTCTTCTAAATTTGGCTCTGAACCTACCATTTTCCCTGAGTTTTACGGGAAAAATAGGAAATTCCCTTGAGAAGTGCTCCAACCTTGTATGAGCCGTATTTTTGCAAATTATCCAAGAGAATGGACGAAATGCTCAGGCATGACTTAGCCAGTAGGTATAATAACCTAAAGTGATGGGGCTGCAGGGCATCTAACGACGTACTGCCCAGAAAGTTCGAAACGGAATAAAAAAAATGATATGTCCGTACTTGGAACAAAAAAAGAGAATGCGTCAACAGCAAAGCTGGCGGTCAATGCCAAAGTTCACACACTGTAGTGCTGGAGAGGGAAGCTTCCAGAACCGGCGACAAAACCGGCGATATTGAGGCTGACCGGCGAACGGAACCGGCGAAGGTACCCGACCGGCGAAAAACCGGCGACAGGGTCAAAAACCGGCGACAAATCGCCGGTTTCCGGCGAAGTTGGCAACACTGTGCTGGTCTCCGCACAGCCCTGCTTTGAAGGTTTTCCTTCTGGCGGGCTAGAGGCAAAAAAAGGCGCGGAAAAAAATTTAAAAAAAAACGGGACCTGGGCTTATAATCCTGCTCGGCAAGCTCGGGTTGCTCGGTATGGCATGGCGTGGCATTTTGTCGAAAATTGCTCAACTTTGCGACGCTCCTTTGCCATAACCAGACTTGGGCCCCACTTGAAATTTCAACCGCAGATACCCTAGACATCAAAGTATGCCCAATAAAAATTTCAGCTCTACAATAGGTGCGGCACAAAAGTTATACACCGTACACCAAAGCCCACTCCGGCCCGACTTTGATTTGACGTTGTTTAATAAAATCTTAACATACCATAAAGTTTAAAAATAGACTTTGTTCAAAAAATTAGTGCTCCACATTTCACAAAAAAGAAAATTAAAAAAGCTTGATACCAATCTAGTAGACACTGAGCCCGGGTTGTGGAAATACAGACGACCTCGGATAATTGCACCTCGGATCATTGCAATGTCCGGATAATTGCAACAAGCCCCCATTCCCCGATTTTTTAAGCTATAGTATGTTTTACGTGTACTTCAACATCGGATAATTGCAAGTTCGTCTAATTGCAACTCATTTTGGCGTCCCGAGCGGTTGCAATTATCCGGGGTCGACTGTATCGCAAAGCGTCTGAAGTCGTCGTTTTTTGAGGTCACAAAAAACTCTCAAATTTTTGAATTCCCGCCGTGGAGCCCAGACGCAGTGTTTTTTTTTAAATAAAGCTGGCGCACAAGATAAAGTAGGGGACTTTTCATCTGTGTAAAACTGTCATCGGCGATTTCCAGCGGGCTGTTGCATTAGACTACGCCTGTGAAATCGTCATTCATGTATTCACCATGAGAATTTTCCTAAAAAGTTTGATCCAGCCATTCAGTTGGGGGCTGAAAATAGGGTTCGGAATAGTAGGTTCGTCTAACAAGTTTGTCACCTCAATTGCAAGCTTAGTTGTGCAATCAGCACAGAGGTGCATATGGTTTGCGAGGGTAGATTACGAGGAGGACAATGAGATGGTTGACGCTGCTGAGACAGCTAAAAGTTTTGAAAGAAAGAGCGAGGTACATCTTACCGCAAAGTGAGTACAAGGAGCACTTTGTGAAGTCGTCTGTCTGTAGTGCTTTATCTTTGTGTAAGCAAAACATATCTGTACTACAGTGGAAAGAAAAAGAATAAAAACACGATTGAAAAAAGAGGAAAAAAGTTTTAAAAAAATAAAATGAAAAGAAACAAAACAAAAAAACAACAAAAATAAACAAAACGAACAACAAAAAGTTAATAATAAGTAAAAATGAAAAGAAAAGAAAAAACAATATTCAAAATAGAAAAAATAATGAAAAATAAAAAAATGGAAATGAATTTTTATTTTGTTGGTGCTGCTAATCATAAGAATAATTTTGTATGTTGTCAGCCAGTACATGCAGTAGCTAATGTGCGGATGGGTTTTTGGTTTTGGGAATAATAGACTTCACTGATTTGTCCGACCAGTTAGGATGTATATAAGGTTTTTCTAAAGCATAGGCGGTGAGATCAAAGAGGAGATAAGGGCCTTTCTGGTCGGTGCCAGGTTTTTTTGACAAATGGCTTATCTTAGGTGGTTTCTCAGGAGCACGAAAACAGAAATACTAATGAAGATGACAAAAACGATAAAGTGATAAATTAAGTCGATTTAGTCGGCTCTTGTAGTTTTCGTGTTTATATGCAATAACAAAAAAGTAAAAAAAAGAAAATGTGTCGGTCATCGAACTCGCAGCATTAGACTGCGAATGCAGCATCTGATCAGTCGCCGTCCCCCCCAACTTCCACAATAGCGACCTGAGCTTCCAATGGACTATACATTTTTTCTCGCTCCTCGCACAATTTTATCAGGGAGTAGTTTTCCAATTTTTACCTGCCAAAGACAGGGGTCGTTAATCTGATGCTGGCTATCAGACTCTATACATCGCAAACACAAGTGCCTCAAAATAACCGTGAAAAATTGATTAAGGACAACATTATGAAATCAAATTATTCGCGGGAGGCGAACTATTTCGGTGAAAACATTGGATACCGAAAATATTTTCAGTAAATCGGATTGTAAAATTTGAAATTCTTGTCGCATTTTCAAATTTCCCGCTATTTTTTCTTACCTACGCATCACACCCATTATGTTTTACTGTAGCACATCCGCTCTAGGCCGCGCATTCCAGTCGTATGGCCACTTTTGGTCGAGTTGAATTTTTCTGTAAAAAAATGCAACATTCAAGTTTCTTTTATTGAGAATAAAATGAAAAATGGCATCTAGTCAACAAAGTGACGCCAGCAGCATTTTCTCGAGCGATCGAGATTTGGGCAGTGTGAGCGATAGTGTCTCTCATCGACAACGACGGAGAAGATTCGGAACAGCATTGAGTGGAAAACCTGGATTAGCCAAGGCTCAACGTGATTTAGTAACGCAGGCCGTTCGCCAAAGCTCTGCTCAACCAGTAAGTCATTTTGGGAAAATGGTTTTTTCGTTTTTAGCGTGCTTTATTTTGGTCAATGCGCTAATTTCAAATTTTTGAGTGCACCAATAGTCCCACCCACTGTACGACCAGGTATTGAAGTTGCATTTCAAAAAATTACCGTCCCGTTTTACGTTTTTTAGCTGAAGCCGAACCTTGTACCACCACCAGACTACGAAAATTTCTTGACAAAGTACCGTACTGTACTGGAGAATGAATCGGCTCGTGATCTATTATTTTTCCCACGCGATGATGTCACCGTAAGTGCATTCACGCTTTTTCTGACCTGGAAGTTTTTAAGTTAAACTTTTTTGCGTTCTCTTCGATTGCAGCACAGCTCCGAGCCGCAGAAACGGCGGACTGTCGTTCCTAGCGTGTCAGAAAAAGACGTTCGAGATGCAAAGTCCCTGTTGGCCCAACAGTGCCTGAGGCAGTACACGTGCGACTGGTCATTGGTGCATTTTAACTATTCCAAGTATGGTGGTGATTATGTTCCATTGGCCAAGCAGTGTCCATCCGATGAACTGGGCGAACTGATTTATGAAATTGATATGATGGAAGATCAGAATGAGGACGAGGTGAGCTGGGTTCAATGAGCGTTTGATAAGAAACCGGACGATTGATTCACTTACAACGACTCGTATGTATGGGAGAGGTCCAAGTTGATGTTACCTGGAGCAGTCAAACTAAAAAATCCTGATCAGGCACCATTTTTGGCGTGTGTTTGATGGCAATCTTGACAAGCATAACCAAAAAGCACATTTGACATTGATCAATATGATCCATAATCAATCGATTTTCATGCTTTTTTATTTACAGGACTCGACCGATTTTGGCGCTTCTGGCGATCAGGAACAACGTGTCTTGAAAGAAGGATATTTGTTGAAAGGACCAGACCTGAGTTCCGATACTAGCTTTGTCAATTTCAAGGTAAAGTTTTTTGTTTTTTTGCTGAACTGATGATTTGTTAATTTTAGACATTTAAAAAACGTTATTGCTACTTACGACAAGATTTGGATGGCAGTTACAAATTGGACTTTTACAAAGACAAACCAAAGGGAGCGTCAGCAGCTACTTTGTCCGGCGTCAAAGCGACTGTTTATTTGGAACTATGTTCCGATGTTGTTCGAT
The DNA here is from genome assembly GCA_030248295.1 of Mesodorylaimus sp. YZB2_4. NCBI lineage: Eukaryota > Metazoa > Nematoda > Enoplea > Dorylaimida > Dorylaimidae > Mesodorylaimus > Mesodorylaimus sp. YZB2_4. The sequence continues at coordinate 9,648 of JASANH010000052.1, forward strand.
CACCGAAACGTGGTAAACTATGTTTTGAACTGAAATTAACACCGCCGAGTGAAGGAGCACCAGCTGGGGGGAGTGGTGGAAAGAAGCAATCGTTGACACCGCAAGTGCTGTTGGCAGCCGAGAATGAAAGTCAATTGGAAGAATGGGTGCAAATATTGCATGGAATTCTGGATAAATTAGCAAAAATTGCTAAGAAAGCCAAAAACGGTAAGATTGGAAAATCATAGATTTCAGAAAATTGTACAAAATTGTTTCAGAGGAGACGATATCCGTTGCGTCGAGTCATACGAGCGAAGTGGATAGTGGGCGGGAGGATACGTTAGAAACTTTGAAAGCCCCTGATTATGCAAAGGTATGCTGGAATATTGCCGTTGCCAATTTGACTGAATTACATAGATTTTCTTCAGTTTTGCAAGGAGACGGATGAAGACTTGAGTATTTCGAGGCACATGAACCGTCAGAATCCGTTCGCTGTCTATGCCGATTTAGAGGTAAGGTCTGGGTTTTTGTGCTTTTTCAGTAGCTTCAGCTGTTTGTTTTAGCCTTTGTTGGATAGCAATGATCAAACTTCGATCGGAGATGAGAAGATTAAGCCGCTTATGGAAAAACACGGCATCCGGTTTTTGATCGAATGTAAAGCCCTGACGATTTTGCTTCCTGTTCCAGAAGGATCAAAAATGGCATCTCAGGTAGAATATTGATTGCGGCATGACATTCCTCATGATGCATCATATTGGCTTTGTTCAAGGTTGAACCATTTTTCGTTACTCTTTTTTTATTCGATGCACGCGATGGTGGACGACGTTTGTCAGAAAACTTTTACACCGACCTGAACCCGCAACAGATCAAGAAGTATCTTCCTCATTCTGAGTCCCGTCAAGCCAATGGAGTTACGCATGCCGCTGATGGAATCGCCGTCGTCAGTACCGAGGGAGAAGAATTTCGATCTCCAGGTGAACCCGAGTTGCGTGGGGTTCCAGCTAGCAGATTGTGGAGTACAGATAGGAAGGTATGGTGGCTGTTTTGAACATTGGGAGAATAGTTTCGAGTGGTCTTATTTCAGGCTCTATTCTCGCTGACGCATCCTCACTCGGACGTGTATTTGATCGTGAGGGTCGACAAAGTGCTACAAGGCCCGATCGCAGCCGGTCAAGAACTCTATCTTCGTCCAGACTCGAAGACTGCGGCTAAATTTCAGAAATCAGTGCCTCAATTGTGCGCTCGATTGGGACAGTATCGTATGCCGTTCGCTTGGACTGCTAAACCCGTTTTTCAACAGTTTATCGGTGGTACGGAAAGTGCCAAGGACACGGTCAATTTGTACAGGCAAGAGGCGGATAAATTTTCGGATGAAGACTTGTTGAAATGGATCAACGAATTGAAGAAACCAGAAAAAGCTAGTGGGAAGTGGCAGACGCTGGCTCAATCTTCAGTCACAGTCAATATCGATGTTTCGGTGAAACCTGAAACCTTGCCAGGTAAGTTGAAAGGTGGTTTTCTGAAGTGAGATGCCGTATTTCTTATTTTAGGATGTATTTCACCGTCGTATTTGCCTGTATCGATCGTGAAATCTATTTCGTCGCCGAAAGGTGACACTGTTGAAGAGTGTCCTTCGGATGAAGATGGTGGTTTTCCGACATCTGGTCCCGTAATCTTCGAAATGCAACCATTTCCGAGTCAAGATGTGACCGTGGCCGATGTGCAGCCATTCGTGTCGTATCAAAATCATATTTACGTGTATCCGTTGTCGTTGAAATACGATAATCAACGGCATTTTTCGAAGGCGAGAAACATTTGCTGCTGGGTGGAATTTCGGGATAGCGACAGTGCTAGTGCGAGTGCTTTGAAGGTGAGAGTGGTTTCCGTGTGTATGGGCGAGGTGGAGAAGGGAACTGATTGGTGCACGATTTCCCGCAATTTCTTTATTTAAATTTTGAAAAATCATTTGGTTCTTCCAAATCCGTCATTTTAGGGAAAGACAGACTCCTTACCCAGTGTGAGGTAGAGATGGTGTTTCCAGTGAGACCCCAGGTGAAGGTAAAATATGGGACAGCTTTTTAGCCGACCAAGCCCAGATGTCCATATAATAGTGATTTGTGAAGGAAAGTTTCGGGTAATTTTGTGCCATTTTAGTGTCTCTACGGACGTTTCGGCATTGATTCGGGTGTTTTCGTTCATCGGATGGGCACTTTTGTTTCGCATCATCAAACTAATCCTCAATGGTACGACGAAGTGAAAACGGCTCTGCCTGTGCATTTGCACGAAAAACATCATTTCTTATTTACGTTCGTCCATGTTGGAGTCGAGTCGACGCAAAAGAAAAGAGACGATGCGAAGAGCGGGGCAGCTCCAGCCACGTCCGAAAATGTTGTCGGTTACGCGTGGTTGCCGTTGATGAAAAGCGGGCGGCTATATTTAGAGGATGACATATGGTTGCAAGTCGCATCCACTTTACCGGAGGGATATCTTAGCTGCGAATCGTTGGGATTGGGAAAAGGGGTGAGTAATTTTGGAATATCTGGCTCATATTCCTGGTGGTAAACGCTTAGCAGCGCACTCGGGGAGAAGGGCACATGACACAAGCATTGGTGGTTGTAGGAATAGAATGAAAAACATGAGCACTGAGTGGGCATTTAACCCTCGCGCGCCATAGGGACAACAAACCCAGTGTGCCCGCAATCATGCTTCGGGGAGCCCAACGTCAAGCGTGGGTGGACAACATCTCGGAGTATCTTTCAGTCTTTTTCCAGAGTTTGATAGAGATCTGATCGGGAGCATTCTCTCTTTCTGAAGATTGCGTGGAATACTGATAATGCTGTGTTTTTTCTAGTACGCCGGACCCGATGTGAAGTGGGTGGACAGTGGGAAACCTTTATTTCGGTTGACAACAAGATTAGCATCGACGATTTTGACGCGAGATTTGAATTTGCAAACATTCTTTAATAACTGCCAACGATTGAAGGAGAATGGCACGCTGGCGGATGCTGGTAGTCCTGATCGGACCAAGGTAAGCACGGATTGATTTGTCTCGCTATCGCATTGCTTGCCTCTCAGGATGGCCTACTAACTGCTGGTTGCTTGTGGTGACAGGTTTCCGATTCGCAGAGCAAGACCACTCGCCGTTTTACAACTGGCGATATTACGCAGATTAGCGGTGGTTTGAGTGATGCTAACGTTTCTTCTGCTCTATCACGTGCTGAAAACGGGGAACTTGAGCTAACGAAAGTAATGCATACTAACTGGATTAGACGGGGCTCGCATATTCCTCACGCCTTTTTTATGCTTGTAGGCACTCTTTTCGGTCAACACGAAATGCCTAATCGAATATCTGCCGACAATTTTAGACCAGTTGTTTGCCGTCTTAGCTTTAGCTAGGAATGAAGATATCGCTTTGAATGCAGTCAGGTAAGAAGTGTTTAGTTGATGGAGTATCTAGTGTTCGACTGGGGCCCCGACCCCAAAAAATGTGTCTGGGATTCACCCCAAAAAGTTTCTCACGCCCAGCTAACGAAAAGACCCACCAAACATCAGCATTTTACGGCATATATGAAGGTTTTTTGGTAAAAATGCATGAAAACTCCATGAAGTCAAGAAATAATTTAATAGAGGCCGACTTTTTTACACTCAGAAGGCTTTTTCTCATCTCCTTCCCCCAAGAATCATCTACATTCCCATCCCCGAGTTGAACGGTATGAGTAAGGGGCTTATTAATTTTATTTCAGAGCCTTGGTTCACGTTGTACACGAAACGTGTAGAGCAAATAAAAAAGAAGCTTTGAAATCGTATATTAAGGTGAGAATTTAAAAAAATTGCAGGATTTGGTGATTTGATTTTTGATTTTTGTTTCTAGTACACGTTCAAAACGGCTGATGGTCAGTCGACGACGAGTGTGCATGAGGAATTGGCGAAATTGGCAACTTTGTTTTTGAGACCATCGAGAACGGAACCAGCAGCTACGGCTATTTTTATGAAAAATGTCTGGTTCTTTTTGGATATAATGGTGAAAAGCATGTGTCAACGATTACTTAGTAGTGGACGGATTCAGGTAGAGAAAATGTTTGATTTGGGTTTGAAGTACGAGATGGATTGTGGTTTTGCTCGTAGATGACTCGTACTGAACGATTCTCAGCTGAATTTCAATACAAAATCGACACGTTCGTGGAAACTTTGACGCTCTACTTGTGCCAGAAGTACAAGGAATTGCCGGAAGAGTGTAGGACGGCTAATAAAAGCTTGGCGCATTTTCTGAGGGTAAATGAGTTCTGTCAATTGAAAAACTGGTCGAAGTAGTCATTTTGATTTTTTAAGGCGTGTCTTAGCCTTATGGATCGTGGATTCGTGTTTGGCCTGATCTATTTCGTTTGCCATAAGTTGGATGCCATGGAATCGAAGGTATTGGTTTGGATTTTTTGTCTGGCGTTGTGATCAATTATTGATTTTTCAGACTTTAAAACAATTCAAAATCGATTTTCTTCAAATTATTTGCCAACACGAACATTTTCTTCCGTTGAATGTGCCTGTTTTATGCGGGAAGGAGGGGAGTGGACCGTACAGGAAAAATGCTGGTAAGTAGCTTGGTAGAGTGGGTGTGGGGCTTTGGTTGGAGGGCGTGTGTCCGGTTGGTCGAATAATTGATGTCCTGTGCTACAGAGACTAATGGGGATCAAATACCTGTCATAACGGCGGTTGAAGCAGGTAAAAAAGTCTTTAGAACAAATGTATATTTAATAAGCCAATTAATTTTACTTTACGCTTTATTAATTAGAAAAACTAATTAATACGTTTCTGTCGAGATAACAAGAATTGTAGAAAACTATCTTTCTTTTCTTTTGTGCTCAAGTTGGTTAGAGAATGCTGGGCTGGATGTGGTGACGCTTGGATAGGCATCGATATTGTATATATGGAAGTATCGGGTTATAACCATTTTAGCTTGTACACATTCGGGTGCATCATCAGTGGCAGTGATTCCGAGCGGGTTTTCCACTAGTACTAGTTCATCGGGCGTTCGATGCGCGTCACCTCAGAAGAGGCACACGAGCTTATTCCAACGTATTTTCTCATTTGGTGTCGGCGTGCTTAACACGGGTTTGGCTAATAGTGGTATTACTAACTTGATCGGCGATTTGAGCAGTGGTGGAGAGGCGAGAAGTGGCGCCCCGGACTCTACAGGTGCTTATGGTGTGGATTTGGTGCCCCAGCGGGGGTGTAGGGTGCATTGTAGCTGCAGTAGGGCGTGTGCTGGTGCATGAGAGGCACGAAGACTGGGTGTGCACGTGATCGTTATTTAGAGTAGTTTGTGATCAGTTTGATTTTGATGTTGATTTTCAGCTATGGATTTGGCGCACGAGTTTGTATTATCGGACGATTATTGCACGAATCATTATCTGGTCGGACTGCTGTTGCGGCACATCGATTATTCGATATGCGAGTCGAGAGACTTGAGGAAACGATTGATTGCCATATTGCGGAATTTGTTGGCCAAACATTCGTACGATGATCGATGTCAGGGAAAGGTAAGGAGGGTGGGGAGGGTTGGAGTTGAAGCCCCTGTCGAAGGCCCTCAATCTAATCCCCAATCCAATCCCAGTAGGGTTAAGTGAGTCCCGATCCTGAAAAAATTGATCCCGAACGAACGTTAGCTCAGCCTCGACCCCGACCTCGAAGGTAAAGGCTCACAAACCAATAGCAATCAATAAGCTGACTGGGAAACAGCTTATTGATGCTACTAGCTTGGGCTCGTATGACGAATGTCCATATCGCTTGCTTCCATTTTATGGTTGTGTGTGGGGCGGGCCGACTGTTCTGCACGATTTGTCAGTCAGGAAAGCTTCGAATCGGGTACAGTACTAGTGTATGAGAAGTGGAATACGCACGTCCAGGGTCCGTATTGCTGGAGGAAATGGCGGGTGGAGCTTTTGGCCGTAGCTGCAACATCACCCTGCCAGGTGTGCCCAGCTGCCAGCTGTGTGTGTGCGGTTATAAAGCGAGCCTCGTTAGTTGTGGCCTGAATTTCAGATGCAGTCAAATTTGGCAGGCCTTTATTTCCCGTTGATTCCACTGCTTATGGAACATTTGAATCATTTGGAACTGCGCGATGTGATGAACACAACGACGCCCACCAACACCCTGGCCCCTGGTGCGATGCAAGATGGGGCGAGAGATAGTGTGTCTCTGAGTTCCTACAGGAACACGCTGATTGGAGATCAAGGTAAGAGATCCGGGATTCACCGTATTATATGTGCAGTAATCGAAAAGGGGAAAATATTGCAAGAAACTGAAAAAAAAACAAAAAATTTGCCTGCCTCTACCTGAGAAGCTGAAAAGTTGAGCCACCTCTCCTTAGTTCATACTTTATAAAGCCCATGGTCACAATCGGATCGCGTCAGCTTAAAATGGAACTCTGTGGAGCAGAAAAAAAAATTAATGTGCTTAGACCGCCAATACGGCTAGAATTTATTGAATGCAGAGCAGTGCGCGGGAATTTCAAAAGTTTCTATCATAACTGATTTTCTGTTTATCTTATTCTACTTTAATATTACTGAACTGAAACTAACACCTTTTGAGGTTGGAATCAGAAATATTTCATTTCCTTTGGCCCCCCCCCCCCCCCCCCCCCCCAGTTTAAGCGCCACAACTGATATAACTCTTGGCTGGTTTTTTTCGCTTCTCGAATCCCCCTTTTACCCTGACTCACAATCGTGGTAGGTTTCTGATGATTGTCAGTGCAAACGCAATAACCCATGCCAACTATATCTTTGTTCCCGCGTTCACTTTGCTTACTTTTTTTCACTGTTTCAGTCTCTCCAGCTACGACTGTGGCTCTTCGCCATTCCAGTTCGGAACGTAGTGTGTTGGCTGGCACCAAGCGGCAGATGTCCTTGTGGGATTTGCCAAATAATGCATCGCCTTTACTCGTAGCGGCTTCGAATCGAACCATGCCGCCACGACAGGGCAGCGAAGGTGGATCGTCATTGGCCACATTGAAGGCGATCAGTGGATTTCCTAGCAGTAATCAAGGCGACGAGAGAGGAGGTTCCGTTTCGCCGACACCGACCAATGCGACGGAGGAGAGTGGCGGGCAATTGTTCCAGATTCCGGTTGATCGCGATAGCGAGTATAGCGAAATCGATAATAAATCGATACGAACCTTGACTCAACACAGTGCGCCCGGTTCGGCGAGAGAGAAGTCGCCAGTTTCGACGGCGGGCGGACCGGCTACGATTCCGCAAATGCTATCGCAGACGGAACCGTTTCTTCAATATAGTCGATTCGATGATGGCGAAATCAAAGACTTACTTATTTGCGCTGTGTATATTTTGAAGAATGTGAATCGAGATGCCTTAGGTTGGTTTTGGCATCAGTGCGATCGGCATGGATTGATGGAATTCCTGAGGCTAATGGATTTGTTATTGTATCACTTCAAGTATCAAGGAAAACAAAGGATTATGAGATTGACATCGAATAAGCTACGTGCGTCGCATCGAACTGTCACTTTGTCGTCGCCGAAGGGCATTGATTCGACAAAAAGAATGACTTCAGCTACATCGCAAGATTATAAACCATCGAAACGAGATAGTTCGATTGTGGATAGTCCATATTCGGTTTTGCAAGAAGCTCATTTGGCTCAAGAAGTGGGTTTGGTCGTTTTGGATTGCTTGGCTGCTTTTGTGTGTACGCAAAAAGTACGAATGAGTTTCTTGGTTTGAGGCGACCATGTGGGCATTGCATTTGGGGTTTTTTCAGGCTTTGATGTCGATCACGCCACGAAGCGAATTTTTGGAAAAGATCTGCGATATGTACTACAATATGTTGAGTCGTCAATCGTCGGCCGATTTATTGAGACAAGTGATCGCATCGTTGAAATTATTGGTCAAAAATGTAAGTTCTGAGATGATGGGGGGTGCGCAAATTTTCCCGCCTTTTTTAAGTTTGAATTACAAGTTGTAGTAGAGTAGGTCGAGGAACACTCGAAATAATTTCTATTAGATGTAACTGGAGGACCGATAAGATGATGATGATAAGCATTGTAGTACACGCTTGCATTCCTGGACGGTACGACGAACTTGTGCAACGATCTGTGCCGAAAATTATTGGAATGCTGCAACTCGCCGATCAGCCTGGTTCAAGCCGATGCGTGTAATTTATTATATTTATTGATGAGAATGAATTACGAACATACTGGAAAGAAGAATTTCAGTCGAGTTCATCAACAGGTAAACAGTGGATTTGAGTGATTTTTATTTCTGATGGATTTATTTTCAGATAATTATATCGTTGTCGCAATTGCTTGGTGATGGAATGAATTTGAATAATCCAACTTTTAATCGTGCGCTGTCGATTTTGAACGGATTTGCGAGTTCTGACAAGCAACATGCTAGATTTGCGAATGAGGTCAAGGTAAGTCAGTTTAGATCATGGGGTAATTTTCCCGCTTTTTAAATTTGCATTTAAATTATTTTTGCTCCTTTTACAAAAGATATGGGATAATTGGTTGATTGTATCTAATTTCATCGCGACATCTTAGAAGGCAGGGGTAAAATATGCTTTGACACCGTCCTGGGGTGGGGTAAAACAAGCATAGGGGGACCCTCGACAATTTTGTGCCCAGTCAAGCCCGGGTGTCCGCGTACATGGGTTGGTTCTGTCCAATGATAAACTGGCACATGACAGATCAATCCCCCTGCTATATTAACTTATGTTCAAACTCCTACAATGCAAAATTGTAATTTCCCGCTGTTTGCTTATGACAGTAGGGGCCATCCATAAAGGTCGACCGCACAAAATCTCGATTTTTTGACCCCTTCCCCCCCCCCCCCCCCCCCCCCCTGACCGCATGCCGACCACTTCTCGCGAACCTCCCTCAAAAAGGTCGACCATTTCAGCCATCCCTCCCCCTTTCCAAACGCAATTTGCCCTCTCCTTCGGAGACAAATTTTTTTTTGATTCATGAAGCGGATTTCTATTTTGTAACAGCCTCCACAAACTTTCCCCACAACCTTCCCCATATTTTTAAAAAGTTTCGCGGGCTCGGCCGTGTCAGCCCAGTTCTCTATGGGACTTCCAATCATATAGTATTAGCTGGCCAGCAGTCATGGTATGATAAGCGAGGCTGTGAGGTGACTAGGGATAGGTTGGGTTCCTGATCCTTATCTTGACATTGGGGCATCGGGATTCTGCTAATAATTATGATATGCATAAGCATGGCAGGCACACTCTGATCCATCATATATGCGATGAAGCATTAGAAATGAAGAGGCAAACAGCAGCATCGGCTCAAATCGACAATGATGGTAAGACTGATTTTACTTAACCTAGGCCGACCTTGCTGGACGCGCATCGAAACAGCGAATGCACTCATCAATTTCAGCTTATTTATAATGACTGAAACTCGACCTGATAAAAAGTTTAAAAAGCCTGGATGATTAAAGTGTGCTTTAGTGAGGAAAATAGACTCGTCTCCTTCGTGAGTGCAAACAATGGAAACCTCGAACAAAAAATCCTGATCCCGATCGTGGAAAAAGGTGATCTCGACCTATCCCTGGAGGTGACCAGCCCTCACGGCAGGCTCCCTGTGTCTTCACTGGGAGCACCACCACGCGAGGGCATACTGGGTCAGAAGGGCCTTAGGCTTATTAGCTTAGGGACCTTCCCGACTGGTGTTCGAGGACAGTTTCCCAATTCTCTACTCCTTAGATGGGCGTCCGCCATTTAACAGTAGCAGGGGTGTCGCCTAAAGCCAGCGACAAGCAACTAAGCGACTAAGCTGCCGTCCTCCGCCGGAATAGAACCTCGGCCTCCCAGTCAGGGTTGCTGGCCAGCGAGGCGGATCAACGCCTTAACCAGCCGAGCCATCGCCTCCCAACTTTTCCCTTTCGGATCAGATGCCATTCCAGTTGGGAATAAGAGTCCTGATGAAGCCGAAATTGCATTATTGAGAATGAACGATGAAGGAGAAGAGAAGAGAAAAACTTTTGAAGGTTTGAACGCGCACTACTAGCAAAGATAAAAGGTGGTTTTTGTCATCTTAAGTTTGAAAATTTGCTGCGGCCGACCATTGGCCGCTACACCTCCCCCCCCCCCCCCCCCCCGACCGCACCTGACCACCTTTTGCCAACCCCCTCCCCCCTCCGAGGCTGCGGTCGACCTTTATGGATGGCCCCTTGCGTATACAGTAGATGCGAAATCCCAGACTCAAATGCCGGAGGTTGGCGACCGCTGGAAGCAGTTCTGGATTTTATTGAAAAGATCATGATGAGAGTAGATTTTAAAGAAATTTCGCACGATTCAACGCGCGCACAAAACTTGGAAGGCATTGTCATATATGTAAAACTGTCATAAGCGGCTCGCAGCGGGAAATTCAAATAGTGTGTTGGCTTGTGGTCTACACTATCCGATCCTCAGGTATCTGTCATTTCGTACGTTTAGGACGTGGTCCGACGTCAGCGCACGGTGTTGATGGCAACGAGTCAACTGAAAGAACACAGCGACGATCCCGATATGCTGGCTGATCTTCAAAAGAGCCTAGCAGACAGTTACGCACAGTCGCCACGACTTCGAGAAACTTGGATGCAAAATTTGGCTCGTCTGCATGTAAAAAGGCAACATTTCACCGAAGCTGCTCAGTGCTTTTTGCATATGGCTGCCGTTACGGCTGAGGTGCTGAAGATTAATGGTAAGGATTCGGAGCGATGCACGGAGTGTCGAGTTGCAAAGAAGCAATTTTTTTATCTTTTAGGTGTTCTTCCGCAAGGAGCTGGGCAATTTGCTTCGATTTCGGGCAATGTCGTTTCGGAAGAAACACTGGAATCGAGTTCAATGGCAGACGATTGTCAGCTGCAAACGGAGACCAGTGATGCGCTTGGATACGACCTGGACGCTTTTGTGAATCGAGTGATCCAATGTGCCGAACTGATGTCGAAGGCGGATCGATTCGAAGCCATGGGTCCATTGTATCGATGTGTGACACCGATCCTGGAACAAATGAAAGATTATGAGGTAAGAATGAAATTTGGAAACTTTTGTTGGCAATTTCAACGAGATGCGTGTTCACTTTGCAGGCATTGACGGATGCGTACGCAACGTTACACGAGGCGTATGAAAAAGCCACCAAGGTGAATCGAACTGGAAAACGTGTTTTGGGAACGTATTTCCGTGTTCGATTTTACAGTCAAGTATGAACGATGATTGAGATTTAAATTGATTAATTTAGTGTTTTGATCAATTTTTTAGGTTTATTTCGAGCACGAGCATGGCAAGGACTACATCTATCGCGAACCTAAGTATACGCCGTTGGCTGAATTTACGGAACGTCTAACACAACAGTATGGAGCGAAGATCGGAGGAGCTGATCTGGTTCGATTGATCTCGGACTCGAATCCAGTAAACGTGGCATCGTTGGATCCGAAATTGGCCTATATTCAAGTGACGCACGTGGAGCCCTATCATTTGGACGTGCAAGTCGATCCGAACGATCCGATGGGCGACTACGAGAAACATACGAATATTAGAAAGTTTTATTATGATTGCCCGTTTACATCCGATGGTCGCCCGGCTCGAGCTGCCACTTTGGCTGAGCAATGCAAACGAAGAATAATCGTCGAAACTACGCCGAAATCGTTTCCATACGTGGTGAGAAGAATTCCGATAACGGTGGAGAAAATGCAGCATATGAATCCGTTGGAAACGGCTATCGACGAATTGAAGACGAAAAGTTACGAGTTGAAATTAATTCTCGAACGGACTCCGATCGATTGCAAACGATTGCAGCTTAGATTACAAGGAGCCGTACAGCCGACTGTATGTCAAGTGGCAAGGTTTGGTGCGTTACCTGAAACAAGCATTTCTATTTTAGGTAAATGCTGGGCCACTGGCTTATGCTGAGGCATTTTGCAATCCTGCGGATATGGAGAAGTATGGAGCAGCAGAAATCGGACGGTTGTGTAGTGCGTACAAGTAAGTTGTTGGGGTCGAGTGGGCCGTGCTTGCTTATGGAGAGACCCTGCGTGGAAAGAGATACTGAAGTTGTATACTAAGGAGTTTGCTGCTTGAAATCATGGGTCTGATTGTGAGGCGGGGAAATTAACTGAGGGGTTTAGTATAGGGGAAGCTGAAACCACATGAGTCCTTGGGGGAGCGGGGGGGAACTACAGTAAAGGAGTAAATTAGGATGTACAGTTTGCGAAAGACTGTAGTCTGGCTATTAAGTGAGGTAGCAGCGAAAATGTGTTGGACATGGGGATCTGGATTGCGTAATCATGAATGGTCAAGGGTATGATAAGGCCGCCAGGTACAAAAGTAAAGGACCCGTTCATATTTAACCCCTTTCCCGAGTGTTCGACTGGTGCGCTGAGCCCGCCCCCCCCCCCAAAATGTATCGCCCCACCCGAAAGCTATCTCCAACCCTGAACAGGAAAAGACTAACCCCAAGCCCTGGTCAAGCGCTAGCTCAGAAAAACTAATTAATTCATGCTTATGTGTTCGATCTAATATATGCGCTGCTGCAGTAATCTTATCGAACGTTTATATTGTAAGAGCTGGAAACTTTTAAATTGCAGTGAGAGATAAATAGGTTTTTCAAAAAATTCAAATTCAAAAATGGCGGGAAACTTTTTGTGCGGGGCTACTCTGTTACATTAGTGCCTTCATTTATGACCCGAATGAATGTTGGAAACCGTAATGAGTCATAGTTTAACTGCTGTTGCTGCGTGTTTCGGGTTTGATTGCTGGAAGCACTGTGTATGTTTACTGCTACTATGCAACAAAGGTCACTTTTGATGCTTCTGCTTCGGTGAAACATAATCAGTGCTAATTTGTGTTTTAGGGAATTCCTAACGGTGTGCTGGGAAGCCTTAGAAATCAATGATCGATTGATCACGCCAGATCAGTTCGAATATCAACAATCGCTGCTGCGATATTTCAGGGACACTGTGGAAAGACTTAATTCAATATTCGGATCACAGGTATGTACTTCGCTGTGTTGCTTTTGCGTGAAGGTTCCTGGTTTTTTTTGTTTTCCAGATGTTGCAACTGTCGAGTACTCAAGGCCAGCAAGGCGATTTGGCGACTCAAGATCAGAAACGTGGTTCAGAGCGACGTCACTCTGGAAAAAGGACGTCATCTGTCTTTTTACTTTCTACGAACGGTAGTGGGTCGTAGTGGTTTCTTTATTTGGGAGTAGGGCGGTTCGATTAGTATTTTCCATTTTATGCATGCTCTTTTATTACCTCTAATCTAGGTGACCATGGGATTTATTTATGGGGTGTGGAATGTGGTCTTTTTTGATATCGTGCATAATAGTCGGACGAATTATTGTAGGTCGAAAAGGTGCTGCTCGGCGGTTATATTTTGGGTTTTTTACTTCGAATTCGATGTGCTATGCTTTTATTGTAAGAGCTAAAGTGGCTTGAGAATAGGGTATGAGTTCCAGGTATGATTCTAGGCTGTCAGATAATGCATTTTATGACATGGACTGGGACTGGAATATATTGTATATGCCTGTTTGCTTGCCCGGTGTGCAAGGGGTTGATGGGAGGTTGGAGCGGGCAAGTCGAAGATGTTTTCAAGCAGCTGCTAGCAAAGCCGATGTGAGTGTGGACCATGTGGCAGCCCACTGGTATAGTTCTTATTGACGGTGGTTGAGGCGAGGCAGTTTTCTAGCGCGTTGGTCCTGTCAATTCGACGTGTGTGTTCTACTCGGGGGTCCCCTGAGAACTGTTTGGTTCTAGCTCGCCTCGCTCTGTTTGCACTACATGTTTCATGGTCAACACGACAATGCCATCACTATCAAACCTGTCTTGAAAAGAAACCGGTTTTCAAGTCTTAACTCTGATGCAAGTGTGTCAGAGCGGGTGCAAACATTGTCGACGTCGCAGGCCGTTTTGGCACACGCCCTACTAAATATGGCTCAGGACAAATATCCGATGGACACGTTGTACAGCTGGTTAATATTCCTTAGCGCCTTCATGGTTGTCTTTTTGGCCTTTGGTCAATTGATGACTTTTGGTATTTATTTTGTGACATTCTCGGAATATTTTAATTTGGATAAGAAGAGTACGGGGTTGATAGGGGCTGTGTGTTTCACAGTGACCAATATGATAGGCCCGTTGGCCGGGGTGTTGCAACGGAGATACGGGGCCAGGGTGGTGATCATGGTCGGTGGGCTCATATCGGCCATGGGTATGGTCGGTTCCTACTTCGCTGCCGATGTATGGCAATTGTACATTAGTTATGGAGTCTTGGTTGGCCTAGGATTTGGATTAGCAGCCAATCCGGCGGTATCGATTTTGCCTGAGTATTTTGAAAGGCATCGTTATTTGGTGACTACGCTGTTATCGATTGGTGGGTCATTGGGGACATTGGTCCTGGCACCGTTCAATTTGTTCATGATCGAAACATACACTTGGCGCGGATCGATGTTGATCAATGCGGGATTGTGTTTGCAGTTGTTAATTGTAGGGGCCATCATTAAGAGTAGATGTATCGATCGTAATGCAAATTTGAAAGAGTTGTTGAAAGTGGGTGTGTTCAAAGACTGTCGTTACGTCATGCTCCTGTTGGATGGGGCCATGTTTGGGGGCACTGGATTTGTTATCTACGCCACACTGACCGATTTGGCCATTGGACGTGGATTGAGTGCGTGGGAGAGCGCCACTCTGATATCGATTACCTCTCTGAGCACGACCCTGTCGAGGGTACTGGCCGCCTTCCTCAGCTCGATCAAACACTTGGACCGGATCGCCTTGTATACGATCATGTCGTTGAGTGGGTGCGCCAGCGTCCTCGGCTGCGTATTCTCCTATGATTTCTGGGCCTTCGCTATCTCGTTGTTTGTATTTGGGTTCAGTTTCGGCATCAAGGTATCGCAGTTGGTCAATGTGATTATCGATTTGGTGGGAGTGAATGGAATCGCGGTGGGCATTGGATATTTCATGTTCTCGTTGGGACTTGGAGGATTCGTTTTGCCGTTGATTGCAGGTGGGTGTTTGGCCACTCAATTCGCTCTGGGACTATGTAACATTGCGAAATGTGTGAGGGTGGTGCAATTGGTGCTCGTGGGAGATGTCACCAATCTTTAAGTGCAAGTTGCACGCCTTTTGGAAGGCCACCAGGGCCTGGTTCGCGCGTAGCAGTTAAATTTGACTTTCAGTTAAGGCTAACTGAGCAGTACTCGTTAACTTTCCACTTCATTAACTGACCAATTAAGGATAACTGACTGAGGTGTCCGAGTAGCGTTTAGGAGGACACTTATGAAACTGCCCAGTCAAGACCTTAACCGCAAAGATAAGTGATAGTTAGGCGAAGTCGAACCGACTCTTGACATTGTGAAACCATCTAGACTTAAATGATCGTAATCGACACTGCCATCGCCTCTGTCTGCAACACTAGGCAGATCATCTGCATCACCAAAATCCTCACTGTGCTGAGATACACTAACACTCGCCACTACTGTAATCCGACAGACATGAGAGGGCACATCCGCACTCCACCTGCATGCAAGAATCGAGTAAGCCATGTTGGTACGAGTACTACGCCCATAGCCACTGTCGCAGTAATACTGTACTGTATGCCCTTACGTTGACCGCTTTCGAAATCAAGTCAGATTTTGCTGCAATTTAAACTTGTGAAGCCAAATAAGCCACAATGTAGGTCCTCTGGTTCTCAGGATACATGCCTTTCAAAGGTTGGTGTTGTGGTATCCTTTCCGCTTGCATATAAAAACCACACATAACTGGACTGCTAACCTATCTCGCTAGCTAGGTTAGATTGAGACGGTGAAGTCTGTCAGCTGACTGTCTTGGCTATGACTCAGAAACGCAAGTTAAAGTTAAGCATTGAATTTTTCTCCACTTAACTGTGCAGTTAGACTTGACTTCAACTCGCGAACCGGGCCCAGTAGATTGGGATCCCTTTTGAAAGGCATGGGGACAGTCTTAGTAACTGCACAGTACGTACTGTGGATACTGCTTGTGTACCCATCGATTGGCACAGTGGGACTTGGCCAGTCAGGTTGATGTTTCATCAGTCTTACTACCTATACATAGTAAGTCAGAAGCTGTTGCTCTGACAGCAAGTTTTTGCGGACTGCGTAAACTTCCCGCGTCATCATCTCCAGGACTCGTCTTGCGGTGTTGGGGTGTCTAAATTCTTGAAGCGATAACCTCGCTGGCGTGCAGTCGAGTGATGGACGCGTGTTACACAAAAACCATAGGTATTTGCTCGACCCGGGGCGTGTACTGTACGACACTTTTTTTAATAACCGTTGCTAACATAAATAGTGCAGTGGCCGCCAGTAGGAATACAACTCACTCGATCACACGCGCACAGCATTCAGCTTGTATTTTCATTACAAGCAGTCCAAAAAACCCATGTTCTGCACGCTTTATCTTTTCAGGCTGGATCGCCGATCAGTACGGAGCCGACAAAGCTTTCATTCTGATGGCAGCGGCTATCATGGCTGGTTTCTGTTGTTGCTGTGTCATCTTGATCCTTCGCCGCAATCACAGTCGACGACTGGCCCAATCAGAGAAAGAAGCAGTGGAGGAAGAAAAAGAGGCTTTAGATGCAGGATCCACCATTATTGCGCCTGTTGAAGGATAGGAAGTTTAAGTGGGTCTCGTATAGGTTGTGAATGCTGGTGCTTGTAGAAATGTTTTTGATCTAGTTTGAAAGTTTAAAATAATACAGTAGTCTAAATCTGCTGGCGGTTTTTCCAGGTTGACTCTAGCGTCGGTCCAACCAAACACGGTCCCAGATAAATTGTTCGCAGATTGGGGCAATGAAATCGACTGAGCAATGTGAGCGAAGTCTGGTTTGCCTTCAGCCGGCCAGCAGTCAAACCGCTGTGCGGGGGCCAGCCCACACAGAACCTCCATCACCGGGCATTGAGCCCTGGACGAGCCCAGCCACTCGCTACCAAGAAGCACCGAGGCTGCCAGGGCGTCCTTCATGTTGTTCCCGGCCAATTACCTGCTCCCTCGTGGCATTCCAGCTAACCAGTGCAAAATCAGGCTGTGGATAGGTTTCATGAAACTGATGGGCGAGGATGTATTGATCCATCTCATCTTCACTGCGGGTCAGTGTGGCAGTTGGAGATAGTGTGCTTGTGCAGCAAGCATCTCAACTCGATTGCGAGCTTCGTTTGGTGATCGGTACAGGGGTGTATGGTTTGCGAGGGTGGACTACGGGGAGGAGATGAGCTAGGTGACCTGTAGGAATCTGCTGCGACCGTTAAAAGTTTTGTTAGAAAGGAAAAGGTATATCTCACAGTATGATTACCATTAAACTTTTTTAAGTCGAATTTTTGCGCAGTTTGAAGGTTGTGAAACTAAAAAGGGCTGTTACAAAAATTTGATGTCGATAAACTTGACCAAAAGCAAGAGTAAAATTAAAACGGGAGTTTCGAAAAAGCGGATTTTATAAATCTGACTATACTGAGATTTTACACAGAAAGTGTCCATTATACACTTTTCCCGCCACTGGTGACAATAAAGATACCACACGAAACGAAATCACTAAGCAAAGAATATTTAGAGAGTCACAATGTTCAGGTAAAAGGACCAGTAGAAAATGTTGAATACCTGTAAAAAAGATTTGAAGCTATTAAAGCATGTGAACGATCATTCTTACCGAAAACAGGGTTGGAAAGATAACTGATGATATCACGTCGATTGTGTCAGCTGACCAAGAATTGATTGATATGAACCGACGTAGACAACTGGCGCAGGTGACCAGCTGCTTCTCCAGAGTGCGTTTATCCTGATAATACGATTCGAGGACCAAGTATTGCTGAGCCGATGTTGGCAACAGTTTGCCTTTCTCGTCAGAAATGCTTTTCGAAGAGCGGGAACTTCTGGGACCAGCAATGTTGCCGCAGATACAAGCCTTATTGTAGTAGGGGAGGGGTGTGCGGTCGAAGGAGGATGCACTGGAGGAACGACGTTGATGGGAGCAATGAGGGTAGTGCAAGGAGTAGGTGCTCGATGAGGTTCGGTTTACAGGATTAGCCGTGGGAGCGTTGTCAGCACTCGCCGATGGGGGTGATGAGAATCGTCGGAAATCGGAATCGCACAAAGAATTTGATGTAGTGGGAACATTATTATTGATTGTGTTCATGCCTGTTGGAGTTCCATCGTTCGATGTTTTACGCGTTTGGACTTTCTCTGATAAATAACCCACGATAGCCAGTTCCAAGAGGGAACTGAAGATGAAGGTGAGACAGGCTAGCATCCATACATCTATAACACAGTGTTCTAGAGAAGATGATGCAGGCAAGAATGCAAGGCTCACCCATCGCTTTGACGTAAGATACCCTCGGCAACTTAGCCATGATATTACCAAATTGGAAGGTCAAAGCAAGCAAGGAATTGACACCCAGCATGGTCCTTGCAGGTATCATTTTCGGGCCGAGACAGAAGGATATCCAGCTGATGAATATGGTCAGGTATGTCGGGACGTATGCTTGTAAAATGTACCAGCCTAATCTCCGCTCGAATACAAACGTCATTGTCAGCTCGTCCCAAAGCCCAGCCGGATAGCTCTGGAATTTTCACATTTTCCAATCACTTGCGACATTGTCTTTTCCAGCCTCACCTGCTCCAGCCTTGTGGCATTCCAGCTAATCAGTGCAAAATCAGGTAGTTGGATTGGTTTCATGAAACTGATGGGCGAGGATGTATTGATCCATCTCATCTTCACTTGATCGATATTGTATGTAAAGCTCTCCATGGTCAATGAGCAGGTTTGAGTGTCCATGGGAAAAGTAGTCAGGTCGATGTGGCATGGACCGATCACATTCAATCTGTAAACGGAGCTTGGTGAATGAGCTTTGAAATGCAATGAATCGTGGTTGGTCAAGGACAGGATGAGCCCTGCACGTCTACTACACCGTAGTAGGTTACAGGCTGGCTATGTTTCAGCCGGAAGGTGCTCAGGCGCAGGGTTCTCGCAACTGTGATTTCGTCCGTAAAGTCATGCAAGTACTCAAGAAAATCGCTTGGACTGCAAACGCATTTCAAATCGAGATAGCACTCCGATTATGAGGGGTATAGTCATAAATAATCATGTCCTTACCTGTAATTGACCCAAACCGTTCCATTCGGATATATCATAAGGAATATGTTTTCGAAGGGAGATTTGTGGATTTCGGCCTTCTTGCTGCAAATACCATCAGATTATCACGAGATGGCACGGAACAGGACTGGACTCACCTGTTGATGAAACACGTATTTGGCTTCCACAGTTCTTTGAACACATCACCAGTCAGTGATAGGTTTTGCTTGCACGGAGCCATATCGGTGTAGTCCACTGCCGGGTCGCGCCTGAAGGACAAGATCGTGATGGATTTTGTGACTTGTACATGGATGAAGGGCCAGATAAGTGGACCACGGAATGGAGACAGACAGTTTAGCCCCGGACATAACATTTGTGGTATTATTGATTAGGCCGATTCTCAGCCTAGGATGGAATGATGAGTATACAGAGAGAGGGAACTCCGTCCAAAAAATCTTTTAACAATATAAGATACGGCTGGATGGTAGATTGACTTTCCAGAG
Source organism: Mesodorylaimus sp. YZB2_4 (assembly GCA_030248295.1). NCBI lineage: Eukaryota > Metazoa > Nematoda > Enoplea > Dorylaimida > Dorylaimidae > Mesodorylaimus > Mesodorylaimus sp. YZB2_4. Next base: position 29,198 of record JASANH010000052.1, read on the forward strand.
TAAAGGTCCCGCCTTGGGCCCACCGAACAAGGCACCATGTCCTGTTACCACAGTTCAGTGATATAAATCTCCATTTCGAAATTGCCCAATATCTCATTGATACTGGTCACTTCTTGCACCCACACTTCGATGGACACATGTGTCCCGCTGGCACTGGTCGGCTTATAGCCTTCCTTGAGCTTGGCAATGACTTCTGTATCGTTCGTACACGTCACTATCTTATCACTGGTGTAGTACACGTCACCAGTCAGATCTATGTCTAATCCAGCGACGATCCACTGGCGATCAATTGAGATGAAAAGGAATATCGCAAAGGTAAGCCAGAAAACACGACCAGCCATTATATCAGAGCTCAGGAAATCAACCACTTTATGGCTCGATCAGCACTGCCTATGGTCAAGTCGACATCCCAGCAGCCAGAAAATAACTCCGTGCCAATCCGAGTTGAACCCTGTAGAAATCCAGTGCTAAGGCCTTTTAAATTATATAAGACGAATGACGTCATTGAAAAATGCTTGAGACGGAATAAAAATCAGAGATCTGACAATTTTTAAGATCATTTCCCTCCATTAACCAGCCGTAAGTAATTGCGAGTGACAAGATTCACTCGTCCACTTTTCGCACCCTTATCTTTTTGGAATCATGTCACGTACTGTACTCTGGTCTGATCGAGTCCCTCACGTGTTATACTGCTCACAGCACAGTACCGCGCGCCAATCTCGAGACATTTAGGAGTGAGTTAGCCTGTGGCTATTTCCAATCAAAGGCAGTCCTCGCATCGAGCTGGACAAGCTCTGCTCCGAATCCAGTAATTGGAAAAAAGACTAGGAATGCTTATTTTTCTGCGGGGCATAAGTTTCTCTGGGCCATTTTCTTTTCGAATACGGAAATAGGAGGGGTTGAATTAAGAAACTTAGCACCGAGCCTCGTCTCGCCTGGCCTATCTTTGACCATGCATTAATCTTGAGCATGGTGCGGAAGGAAGCTTTGGCTGAGTAAAGCAGTCGACAAAGTGGCAGTAAATCGTCGAGCTTCCATCCTTGAATTGGAAATTAAGGAGGGCGAGGGAGGGAAAACCGAATAGGAATAAGAAAAGAGATGTCTAGCCAATTGATTCTGCACTGACGGTGAGAAGAGATGAGAAAAGAGCTAGCAGTAAAGCAAACATGCATGGAGTGTTTTTAGAAAGGAGTATTCGACAACATAATCCACCAGAAGGACCAAGAGTTTTTCTCTCTTGTTTTGCTTTTTTTCAGGGTTAGGAGATAGTTTGGTCCGCGATATGCCTATTTGGTCGGTGAGTGAATAGGGTCTATCTGGAGGAGTCTGCTAATTAATGTCAAGTTGTACTGACGTAATACCCAAGAGGGCATGTAACCTCGTTGCCTGGCGGGTCGTGGCGAGAGAAAGACAATCATTGGTCTCCCCCCGGCTAGGAGATATCGACCAGTCGGGTTGCTGTTTCAGCCGCAGGTGTAGTTAAAGAACTGGCTTGCTCCAGTCAGAGTTTTGTCCACCAAATTCGGTTGGTCGCATCATCACACCACGCATGGTTTCAGGCATCACAGACCGGCCGGCCGGCCTGTTTCAGGTTTGTAAATCCCTGTCAGACATGCCCTATATTATGTGCAATAACCACAACCGAAAAGCCATCTTGCAGTCGCCAGGCAATCACATCTAAAACTTAGGCATGAGCCAGGCTTATCTCTAAGTGCAGTCTATATCTTCATTCAGTCTTCTTTCCCCAACAGCAACCTCGTCTCTTTTCTTGTACTTCCATTTCGAGATGCAATACTTTCTCGAGGTGCTTGTCTTCTCTTTCGCGCAGGAGCCTGAAAGTGCAAGATACAAAGCTTAATCTGATCTCTAGATCTCATTTTTAGGGCGCTTACATTGCCATTTGCTGCATGCTTTCGTGGACGCCTGCACCACTATGCGCACTTGTTTCGAAGAATAGGGCACCTGATTGCTGAAATAGGAAAGGGTAGGATAATCGGATTTCATGTTTTTCCACATCACCAAGCACAGGCACACTTCACTGTTCGTAGGAAGGTGACAAGGAAACTGTGCAATAGAGGACACTTTATTCTACAGCATTCTTGAGCGTTGGGACATCGACATGCTCTCCCCGACAGGGAGGCTCCAGACAAGCCGGTTTGATGTTTCTGCAGGCCTTTCACTCCTGCTTGGAATTTTTCGTTTCAGAGACTCACAGCCCCTCGCGATCAGTGTCCTTGGCTGATCAAGCGCCCAGGCTGTATATGGCATGAAAATGGTACTGGTGGCTGTGAGGGCAACGTTGTAAAATGTGCAGACGCTTATCAGGTGTACAGTCATGTACACCTCTTATATTCGACTGCTCACTTACATCGGCCAGTTTCATTCCGTCCTTGTATTTCAAGACTCTTGAATCCTCAGTCGAGCATAAGTCCACTTTGTTGCCGATAAGGCACAACACGCAATCGTCTTCCACACCTTCTCGAACGTTTTGCAGCCAGTTTCTCAAGTTTAGGAAGGACAATTCCGAAGTTACGTCGTACATGAGCACAACACCGTCCGCTTTACGAAAATACTGTTTCGTTATGCTACGAAACCTGAAATGTAGATTTTGTTGGGCTGATCACAAGGTGAAGTAGACCTCGAGTCTTGGTTCAGTCACATTTGGTGTATACGTAAACATTCGGTGCATTCGGTGTGCATGCTTTGTGTAAAGTGTGTATGAACCTCACAGTGTAAAGGCGAAGTGTCAGGAGGCAGAGCGGCTACTTCACATTAGTAATCATTACACTGGCGTAGTGTAACCTTTCTTTCTGAGCTTTTCAAACTAAAACGGGCGATGTTTGTCTGAACTTTGGGGCCGAGGTGTCTTGAAGGTCTACGGTTCCATAAATGTGTACTGCTGACGAATTCCACGCACCCCGACCCGAGAGTCCCAACCCAACAGATAGAGTAATCACTAGAATAAGATCAGGATCAGGTTGGTAGGTCAGAAATCGCTAGTGCAGAGAACACCCGTATTCTCGAGGTGCCTTCACTCGAAGATATTCTTAATAAAATAACATAAGCTTAGATAGGGGCCGTGTAACGGGTTGGACACGGCTGGAATACGATAACCGCCAATGAGACTTTAGGTGAGGCTCAGGTGCCATACCTTGAGCCATATTTTACCCTGGGGTCCATTCTAATGAGCCTAGCTTAGGATCGGGTTAACCCCACTGTTGCAGGAAGATATGCACCTGGCCCTTACTCTTTGTCTCCAACTGTCGTCGAGGATGCGGCCTGTCTCCTTCCTGTTGCTCTGCTCGTGCTGTGCCCCTGACAGTGTCTTGTGGTGAGTGCTCGTGTGCGGCTGCTAGTAAAGCACTTGTGGATTCTGGTGTCTTGTTTTGGGTCGGGCCCTACTTTTACTGTACACCGCATTACTTTACACCGATTTTAGCTAACGCTAATTGTGATGGCGAAACTTTGGGGCGATATCTCTGGCCAGTCGAGGGACAACTGGGAGTTATCCCAACCTACTGTAGAGTGTCCCCGCCTGAACTTACCTCTCCTGCCCAGCAGTATCCCACAACTGTAACGCGACCAGGCGTCCCTCAACGCAAAGGCTCTTCACTTGGAAGTCAACTCCTGGAAATGACATGGCGATATTGGCATCTCTTACACACGTCAAACCACACTAACCAATCGTGGCGCTAAATGTCGGTATGAATCGATCGTGGCAGAATCTATGCACAAAACAAGTTTTCCCAACTCCGGAATCTCCGAGGAAGACAATCTTGAATATTCGATCAGGAGTGATCTGAGAGTCCTGAACGAAATTATTGGGCTGCAGGTATAAAGCGTGAGCAAGACATTTTCGCTTACTCTAAACGGCATTTCGCCAGTTGAGTGAACAGTTTTCTCATTACCGCCTAGTGGTCCGACACGTTCACTGAATCGAGAAATTAGTGTTCAGAGCTAATTTAAAGAAAAGGGACAGGAAAACAAACTTTATCGCATACCCATTGCTCCTCAAGGCTTCTCCCAGCTCGCTCATTAACGATGCTTGATGAGGCACAAAAGTCTGGTGATGCTGATTCCGCAGGCATCGAGGCAACTGTTCCTCTTCGAAGTCATCTTCGCCACCATATCTGTCCTCTTCCTCTTCCATCACCGCATCACCGCTTACTGCCATCCTGTGCATTTGTGCAGCCAATGCACTGTAGCGACTTTCGTCTTGCAAATAGTCAACATGCTGGCGTGCAGCGCGACTTGCGGCTGGACTGCTGAATAAGAGATAAGTTCTTTTGTAGTGTGGGAGTTGCCTATCAGGCCAGGTTTTACTTGAGCGGATGTGCATAGGCATGTCGAAGCTGTGAGGGACTACCACACGAGCGGGATAATGGTGGCGATGCTGTCTCGTGTAGCGACTGCAAATAAGTCGGTGGCATCGTGCTCCATGAAAGTTATGGCCAGCTTACTCTAATCTCATCTCTTTCATCGATCAGTTTCTTGTTCACTTGCCTAAAACATAGGGGAGCGTAAGCACCTCTTATTTGTCTGTGACATCTTACCTCAAGGCCTCCAGCTGCTTCACTAGATCTTCTCTCTCGCACGCAATGCCTTCGGTTACTTTAAAGGCCGCCTTGGCTCTTTCTCTGCGCTCCTCCTTTGTTTGGCGCCTGAGCCGCTCAAGCTCCTCTTTTTGAGCTTCGATGGCTTTGCGCGCCATTTCTAGTTCTTGCTCCATGATATCTTTCTGACGCATAAATGATTCCTGCTCCTGAAAGAAAAAGAAGCGATAAAATTTGGAAATTAGTGAAAAGGATACGACCGAGAGTTCAGTGATTGACTGCTGACTTTAGGAGGGTGTAGCTAAAGACGGGGTTATGCGGCTGCTCTAAAGAAAAACTTCATCTGGAGCCACTAGCTGTTTCGTTGAAACTATGTAATGCTCATGCTTAGGCCAGCTCATTTTATACTTCTTTCTTGCCCCACCTAAGTGAGCTTAACATCTGATCCATAAAGGACGGTCAAGCTAAGCTTTCAGGCAGCCGCCTCATTTTCTCCTTTTTTGTGGACTGTGCACTTGAGCTGAGCTCGGTTTGCCTTTGACTGGCTAGCATTCAACATTTTAGGCAAGAAGGAGGGGACGAGCCACATGGCAGCTTCCTTCTCTGACTCTGCTCGGGGCCCCGCATGTAAAGGCTTCCCCAGACAACTGTGACTGGGCTGAACCTTCGAGGAGGTCGGCAGCTCGAATCATTTCTCGTTTGCCTTCCATTTCTCCACCTCGATGGTGCTAGCTGACGTGAGTCACCCATGCCCTGGACTGGAGTGCATGGTCAGCAAGGTTTTTTACAAATCAATCTCCGTCGCTGGGGATTGAACTCGTAACGAGTTCATCCACATGCTATCAAGCAAACAGAGCTTACAGATACCGAACTACTACCGCCGCTTACGCTGGCATTCGATACAGCCTTGGATCAAGGAGTAACACAAAGCGGACAGCTGCCGCGACAATGCTTGGAAAAATCGGGATTGTAATAGATATTCAAAACCATAGAAGATCTTACCCTGCGTAGCTCTTCTTTTTCATTCTCGGTTTGGGCTCTGCCATCTGAGAGATTTTCAAATTTCTTCTCCATCTGAAACGAGCAGGCACCAATGAGCTCTGAGGACCCAAGGTCTTGTGTCCCGCTGTGACCACTGCATTCATAGAGCGCAATAGTTTCATAGTAAGGTTCGGTACCCTTTGTGATGGGCTGGACAGACCTACTGTACATTGGAAAAGATACCGAGGGAATCGGATGATCACGAAACCTTCCAGGAAGGTCCCCTAGTCGTAGGAGCCAGAAACATCAAGGCGACGAGTTTCCGCCTCGCTTGAAGGTGGATATCGAGGGCACAACGAAGAAAACCACACTACCACAATCTCCATGTATAAGGCAGTCAGTAAGCAGTCAGCAACATCTCAAGCACACCTGCCATGCCGTACAGTATGCATAAAAAGACCCCCTCGTTCATAAAGCAGCCCACACAGTGTCTTCCTTACCTCCAAATGTCTCATAGCCAACTCCTGCATCTCTCTGTCCTTCTCGACCAATTTTCTTTCCAGCTCTTCACGAATCTTCTCCGCCTTTTTTCTTTCCTAGACAGACACCTTGCATTTCAGAAATGGCAGGTGTGCTATCACTTGTCCCCTACTTCAGCCAATACACGCTCTTTTTCCGCTCGGATTTGCGATTCCATCTCTTCATACAAAAATTCGTCATCGCGCGATAATATTCGCCTGGGAAAACAGAAGGTTTTGATGATTTCTGCTGAAAGCAATAGTTGGACAGCGCGTGGAAATGAGTGATTGGACAGGCAGAAAAGCACGGTGTATTTGGCCATCCGCCAGGACCAAATGGCGAATGAAAATCAGTGGATTCAATCACAGGGGGCTCACAAGGATATGTAACCATATAGCATGTATATACCCACCCCCCCCCCCCTGAAGCTCACACAAGCATACCAAAATCTGTCAAGCCGCGCCCTCTCTTACATTTCCCTCGCCTCAATGCGCGCACTCACTGTTGCAATATATTTTCCAAAGCTGTGAAATCATTTGTCTTTCTTTGTATCTCTGTGCCAACTTTGTGCAGAAAATCTTCGAAATTTGATAACAATTGTGGTTGATCTCGATGTAATTTTGTCCACAATGCCCTAATGGCTGTGTGACTAGAAAGGAAACACTCAAAACAAACAAGGTCGTTAGAGCTGCTACGACAAAGCCTACTCGTGAAACGTGACTTCACCACCGATTTTTTCCAAAAACGATTCGAATTGTTCGTTCATGTCGTGAAAATCCGAAGCTATTCGTGTTTGTTTAATCATAGACAATTCATCGTGCAGATTTCCAGGCTCCGCTCTAGGGCTCACGTCCGGCATTTGAAGGCCGAGAAATTCAGCTAAAATAAAAACAGATTCAAAATGCACCCATTTGAAACTTGAAAACCACGCACCAAATCCATGCACGAATTCTTCCAACGTCAATCTCGTGTTTCCATCACGATCAAGACTGTCAAACACTTCGTCCAGTTGATCTTCGGTTAAATCGGGGAAATCATTTTTCAGGCGCCTCATATCCGATTTTACAACAAAACCTTTCTTTTCGCAGTCGCATATTCGAAAGAAATAGCGAGCGCGGTCGAGTGCTAAATGGTCCGCTGACGGTTCATTGGGATCATTCATTTTTAGTGGACCTAAAAATAAAAGGTGATAAGAAAAACCAAAAATAATGGAGTGGTTGGGGTTTGAACCCTTATCTCTCGAGTATGACGTTTGTCTGCCGTAAGCTATCGTGACGTTGGATTCACGGAGGCAGAGAGAGGCATAGACCTGAGTATGCCGCTGAGGATGACAGATTATCCACAAACCTTCGTTAAAATTATCCGCAGGTACCAGCGACACATGACTCTTCCGAAGGACCCAAAAAGCCCTACTTTTTATGACCACTGCGCACGAGACACGATCGCTTCGAAAGTTCCATTTTTCATAAACCATAAAAGCCCCATATTTTAAGATTCTTACTTTCTTGTGACGTCAAAGAAATTGATCAGTCTTCAAACACAGAATTCAAAAGGAGTAAAAACGTGGCACACGCAACCCTCAGCACGGATGACCATGTAGGGAAGACGTAGGGGTTACACAAGCGATGCAATAAAACGAAAAATCTAGGCTGGGAAACGGCGCAAATAAAATAACACCCGTTGCGAATGGTTTCACGAAAAATGTTCGATTAGCGCAGGTAATAAAAAGGAGAACGACCGTCTCAGATTCTATCGCTCGTACCGGCTGCTTATGGAGAGCAGAGCGGGAGAGCGGGATAAGGGAGCAAGCTGGTAGCTGCCGACGCACAGATTGCCGATTCACTGGCAGTTCGGCAAATAAGCTAGCCGCCATATGAGATATGCTATAGCTACCGAGACCAGGCTGAATGGTGCGTGGCTGTGATTGGATCTGCGTACAGTAACGACCTAGGAGCGCACGAGAGGGTGTCTTTCAATGAGAGCCGTGCCGCGTTTTTCTGATAGAAATGGATGAGCATGGGTGCATCAGAATTGAAAATGGTTTTTTTATGTTGTTCTTTCAGTAAGAAATGGAGAAAACGTATGTCATTGAGTCTACGCACTATTTCACGGTGTGCTGAGCTCCCTGAAATTCGACACCGTGTTTCCAAAGAAACAAAAAGGCCAAAAGATTAACTAATAGAAACAGTGTATTTACTCAACGTGGTCCATCGTCAGAAATAAAGAAGCAAAATTAAAAGGCGAAAAAGGCAGAAACTACAATTGACTCAGAAGCTCACAGTGCACACCAGAATGGTCTGGGCACAGAAAAGACAACAGCATGCTCATAAAAATCAGAATCAGAATCAAGCACATCACAGACCACAAAGCGCCAAAGCTAAATTCCTTTTAGCTTTGGCAAAATTCCCCCAAAAAAGCGCACATGAGAGCCACGGGGCCTTGCCGTGTGACTTCAGCGTTAGTTATCGGACAGCTACAAAAGATTAAGTGGGCTGTTCGTGCCGTCATCAAGCGCTTCATCTTGAACCGACAAAACGGACAAAAACTTCGGCGATCTGTGACATGCTTGTCTGTTGCTCAGTAGCGAATGGCTGTGGTCGTCGCAAGTTCAATCCCAGTGATCGGGCCGGTTTACGAACCGTGGGCTTCGCTGACCCTGCCATGGCTGTGAGTGACTCGCCTGGTATACCGTCGAGGTGCTCCATGAGGAGAGAAGGAAGCCATACGAGCAGACAGTCTGAGCTAGGGAACATGGACAGGGCTCACATCGTAACCCTCGTGCCTGGTAGTACATCGCGAATGGGAGAGAATAATCGATCTCCCTTGGCCGGGAAACGTCAGCCCCTCGAGTAAATGTTTCAGTGGCAGGTATAGTTCCAAGACTTGCCTCGCTCCAGTCGGAGTTTTCCCGCAGACTTCTGTCGGCAACATTTTTCCTACATCTGTTAGGCTTGCTTACAACGTCCCACTCACCATCGTCCGAGGAAGTTGGTGTCCAGTCCAGGATGTCCTCTGTGGAAGTGCTTCCAGTGCGCACAGAGGGACGCTGCTGTGTGTGCCAGTCCTCGGGCAACCGTTCTAATATGATTTGACTGCCAGCCGACCATAGGCATTAGGTGTAGCAAGCAAAAATTGAGACCATGTCACCTCAATCGCAAACATGGCTGTGCGATCAGCACAGAGGTGTACATGGTTTGCTCGAACCGACTTCAAGGATAAAGGTGATGTAGTAAATTTATGGGACTATTTGCTGACACAATTAAAAGTTTTAACGAAACGAGCTAGATATGTAACGAGCCGGTAACCAAGCATGTTCCAAGAACGTTGTGCAAAATTGTCATCTCTTAAGTGTTTTGAGTAATTTGGTTTTTTCTCTGTACAGTGTTCGCGTGCAATGATAGATGATATGTGGACGGCGTGAAGAGGGATTTTGTGCTTAAACTGGTGAAATTATTGAATCAGGTGGAGGATTGATGCAGGGCTGTCGAGTATTGGCTCATGGCATCTTCTTCTTTCGTTCTTTGAGCCGATAAGATTTGCTACATAATTTTCATAAAATGATTTTATAAATAGGCAAAGCGGGCTACAGTCAAAAAAGCGCTTGCCTGCTAATCATTCTGTCTGTTGCGAGCTGTGTTGGAGGCCATTTTTTCTCCATTTTTCGCCTCAATTTCTGCCAGGAGTATGTCTGAACTTACACAAAACATTAAATAAAATTACTGTTTTTTAATCGCTTATTTGAAAAACACGGCGATCTCATTCTGTGGCATCATGTTTTGGTTACAGCAATATGAAAGCAGAATTTGCTTTTATACAGTACGTAGACCACAGAAAGAGCTCCTTGAGACCGCATTGCCTGTAAAAGCCTCCTAAAAGCGCGTCTCTGCCAACATCGAGATCAGTCGTGCCAGTCCCAGTACTTGTTAGAGTAAATGTTGTACGTCAGAGTAAAAGCGGCCTCTGCATACAAGTTGCCATTTCTGAATCGTAGTTGTCGCGCGCATAGTTCACTCATTGAGGCGTTTACAAGTCTTACAGGTGACTATTTTACAGCGTCCGCGTTACACACCAAAAACTCACGAGTTACGAATGCCTCGTCACATGGAACTTGTGAGCCTTCCAGTAGTAACATGTTGCAGGTATAACAAAATACGAGCAACAAGTCACAAAACAAGCCATAGCGAAATTGTTAGTCCTAAAACAGAGACTTGTAGAGAGAGTTGAAGATCAAGGCAGAATGCAAGATGCAAGAAAATGCAGAGGTGACGGCGCAAGGTGCGTTAAGGCGGGTTCACATTGGCTGCGGTTGTTGCGGCTGCCGTGCAAACCGAGCAAACCGCAGCAGCCACACAACCTATCTTTGTTCACATTAGAACCGTAGCGGCTGAGGGGTTTGCGGCCAGCTCGGACAGGTAAAGCCTGCGGCTTGCGGTTGCTGCGGCTGGGCTGAACACGTTCCTATTGCCCCAGAACCGAGGCGTACGTCAGGCGCTGTCTGGAAGAGGCGGGTGAGGAAGAAGAAGAGTTTGAAAACTTCAATTATGAAATGATCTCAGGAATTTCCAGAGAAGCGCGAAAGAATAGGATGCTGCTCAGCTAGGCGGATGTACACACACATATGCGAGCTTACATTTGGGCGTTAGCATAGAAAGCTCACGGCAGATCTCGTGGGAAACTTATCGTTAGGGCAAATTCAAAGCTATGTTTGCCTTTGACTCGACACAGCAACACTGAGAAAGGCGGGTTCACATTGACAGGCCCAACTGAGCCAAGCGAGCCACCAGCTTCGGCCCTTTCGAAAATGTGTAGTCAGATTCTTGCAGCTGCAAAAAGGAACAATTTAGGGAAACATTTTGGATTCATACTGCAGGAGTAGTTTTGCACTCGAGAGCGACTTCCATTAAGACCTGGTGAGACTTCAATCTCTCAGCTTCAGACACCTCGAGCTTCATGTGGAGTCGCTCCTTTCATTTCCACAAAAGATTCACGTGAAAAACCAGCCGGTGTTCTATTGTAGCTGTTAAGGTGGATGTATATAGGAATACAGAATTGCACTTGCGGTCGAATTTTGTAGAAACTGATTTTAAATTTAAAGTAAGAATAACTTGAGCTGAAACCAGGCTAATGCTTTACCATTTACTCCGTGAGAATGACTTGTCCTTAGAGCTTTCTTTGCACACAAATGTTATTCCAGGAGTAATTACATGGAATCTGTTGCGTTTCACCGCATGTCCAGCCTGCTCATCGACTGAAATGATAAAATGCCTGACAAAATGCAGCTAAAGGGTGCCGAAATCCTATATAAACCAGACTGGGCTAGGAAATATAATTAAACAGATTAGGAATTTTATGAGAGGAACGGAAGCAACAATAGGGTTGCATTCACATTGAGCGATTTCGTCGGTCGACCGAAAAAAACCACATCAACCATGGCAAGGTACGGTTGGTGCGGTCTGATAAGTTAAAGTTTTTCAACTTCAAGGCGAATTCACATTGCTGCGTTTGGTGCGTCCGCCGCAAGAACCGAGCCGAGACGACCGAGCTAACCGAGCCGCATGATGTTCACATTGAAAAGCTCGGTTTGCTCGGCTTCCGTTCATGCGGCTGGCTCCGATTGCGGTCGGGTGGCTCGGTCGGTGCATTCACATTGGCGTTGACCGACAGAGCTTCGTTTTTTTTTGTCTGCAACAAAGCGGGCTCGGTTTGAGAGATCGCCCCCCTTCGGCCCCGCGCGAGAAGCGAGACCATACTGTACACCCACCGCCGCCGCCAGCGAAAAACTTTTTTAACAGCCGCTGTCTTGAACCATTCTAAATGACTGACGATAGCTTCCTCGACTATCTTTTCTATTATCATAACGCGAATTCCTCTTTACTGTGCTCCTGCAGTATTCAACACAGAGAGGATATCTATGCACCAAAGTGTCCTTTATAAGCAGAATGACCTCCGGTAATTCAGTGCTCTCTCCCGAGTTTCCCAATCATTCTTAGCTAATGCACCCCTTGTGGAATATGCATTTTGGGCAATGTTTGACATTTTTAGATCTTGATATATTGTACAGTGGCCGTGCACAGCCGTGGCTCGCCTCAGGCCCAAACGGGAGCAAGTTTTAGGTTGCGATATGCACAATTCATGCAAAACCATAATTACAGTGCATCCCCATTGGTAGCGGGGATTTAGTTTTCCTCGCTCTCCTATAACAATTTCACTTCCACGCGTCTCCAGCCAAAATTGAATAAAAACTGATCAAAATACCAATATTTGCTAGTCCAACCACAGGTGAGCTCGGTTGGAAAAGTTGAAGATTCTCAACTTCGACCGAGCCGAGCAAACCGAGCGAAACGCACTGGACGCATAGTCAATGTGAATAGACCATCGGCTGGCCGCTCCAGACGCACTGGACGCGAGACGTAAGAGACGCAGGACGCACTGGACGCATAGTCAATGTGAATAAACCATCGGCTGGCCGCTCCAGACGCACTGGACGCGAGACGTAAGAGACGCAGGACGCACTGGACGCATAGTCAATGTGAATAGACCATCGGCTGGCCGCTCCAGACGCACTGGACGCGAGACGTAAGAGACGCAGGACGCACTGGACGCATAGTCAATGTGAATAGACCATCGGCTGGCCGCTCCAGACGCACTGGACGCGAGACGTAAGAGACGCAGGACGCACTGGACGCATAGTCAATGTGAATAGACCATCGGCTGGCCGCTCCAGACGCACTGGACGCGAGACGTAAGAGACGCAGGACGCACTGGACGCATAGTCAATGTGAATAGACCATCGGCTGGCCGCTCCAGACGCACTGGACGCGAGACGTAAGAGACGCAGGACGCACTGGACGCATAGTCAATGTGAATAGACCATCGGCTGGCCGCTCCAGACGCACTGGACGCGAGACGTAAGAGACGCAGGACGCACTGGACGCATAGTCAATGTGAATAGACCATCGGATGGTCGGCTCGGTCGGCTCGGTTGCTCGACTCGGTCGGATGGTGCGTTTCCAATGTGAATTCGCCTTCACCGAGCCGCAAGCCTAGTCGAGCCAGGCGCTCGAGCTGCAAGTCAATGTGAATACAGCGCACGCCGGCCACCCTAGCCGCATCAGCCGCAAACCGCACCAACCGCAGCCGCGCCAATCGCAAGCCGCGCCAACCGCAAGCCGCAACAACCGCAAAGTCAATGTGAACAAAGCGTCGAATCCTCGGCTGCGGTCGGCTGAGGTGGCTCGGCTGAGGTGTCTCGGCTGAGGTGGCCTCGGTTGGGCCTGCCAATGTGAACGCGCCTTTAGCCCCTGCAAGGCAGAAAGATTCTAGTTTCCTGTCCTCGTCAATTGCCTGCAAAATGACGGAAAGAAAAAAATCCGCGTGCTGTGAAAAAAAACACTTATGTGCTTCTGTATGAGACATAAGAGTCTCCTGCAGTAGACCCACAGGAAATTCTTCACAGTTGCAAGTCTACACCCACTTTTTCTGAGAACATAAGTTCATTGAACCGGAAAAACCGGATCACTCGTAATTGTGAAACAGCTTCGAGTAAAAAGCCTTGCAAAGCTCGCAGCTGTCAATGGTTCCGCTTTTTTGGTGAAAAACGAGTCACTTGTGAGCTTGTGACGTATTGCTTGTACGTAACTTGGTGAAAACTAGCCCTGACACTTACATGAAACCAGTCCATTTGAGAGGACGAACGCTTTTTTACTCAGTTTTAACTGTAATAGTAATCTTTCCCTCCAAGCACCATCGCCCCATCCTCGCCGTTTTGCGTCTCTCGGGTTGGGAAGGACAGTTGGCGTGTGCAGTGCCTGAAGAAAATTTAGAGAAAATTCTGTTGGATTGTCTCTTAAAGGGCGAGTATATCGATCAGTAGTCGCGTGGTCGCGCACTTTCCCGCTAAGTGGTCGCATGGCCGCGCATATACCCTTTGAGGTGACGCCAGGTGCTCCGCCTCCAATCTCGGCCAATCAGACGCCAGGGAACAAGTCGCCCGCCCCTGACTGGTCTTCTGGTCATTGAGGATAAGACGGGAAAAATAGTCGCAGCTCCTGCCCTATACCCGCGCTTTAAGTGATTTGCGCTGAAGAGTATGTACTGGTATAACTCAGAACTACACTTTTCTTATCTCTTAAATCTCACAAAATTTAAATGTTTAGAGTCAATCGATACCGTATGTTTTCAAATACAGTATCGCCCCTTGTTCTCCTCTTCTACTGTGTGATATAAATTTGAGTTAATGCCTGAGTGAGCCATACGTTCATACGTGTAAAACTTATAATTAGTACTAAGGGGAAGCCAAGGCACAATTAACAGTCGACAGCTGTGCTGTGATGCCTTTTAATTACACAGAGGTATCCTTTTGACTGTGACCGGAGTATACCTAGAAATGTGTCTATATGGCTATGAGCTGCCTCAAAGTATAGAGGCTCGACTGGCAATCGATACTCTGCACGGAGCCGGCAGCTGGGAGCGTCACCCGTCAGGGTGACGTTTCAGCCATGTACTAGGTCGGAGGACTTAAGCTGCCCTTTTTTTTGGCGGTGGGGTTGAAAGCTCCACCGGTCACTCCCTCCAGTGATACGGACTCAGTCGTATTACAAAAGCTAACTCTGCCACGTACTGACTGACCCCCAGGCAGGCTTCAGCTAGGCAAAGTTTCCATTGATTCTACGGCTTGTGCTACTGAGGCTTTGTGCAGTAAAAGCCTTGAATCATTTTAATTTTATATTCTCCTCTCTTGCACGTCGTCTCGAATGCGCTGTCTCTCACATCAGAGACCAATATACTGTATTTACTCACTGATGCTTTTGGGCAAGCTTCGACAACGCTTGAACGGTCTTTGTAGAAACCATTTCAAACATTAATTTTATGTCCTTCTCTCTCTGACACGTCTCCTCTCAAACGATTCTCTCTCTCTGAGGCCGTTAGATTTATATGCGACTAATCTGAAGTTCAGACTACGAGGAAAGACTATTTTATGAATTTTATGTGACGCAATAAACTAGTTAGCGCTATCTACTTTTTATTTAAGAGCATGTTGCTAGAGTCAAGTCTTGCCGCTTCCGGGTATGTGCATGTCGCGAAAGGCAAAGTGTGGGTTGACTTTATGCCAGAGTATCTGCAAGCGTGATCAAACTTTCGAGTGAAAATCTCTTTATCTCTGCTCGCTGCTTCGCAAGCATCTCGTTTTCCTGGATCGACCTCTCTTTGCCCTGAAATGCTGCCTCATTAGGCTTTTCATCGAATTCATGGTTAATTACTTCGCAAAATGACCTGGCTTCACCTGCATCACTTCTTGCGATGGCGAGGCAGCTGACACAACGCATGCTCTTTCTCGTGCCATCTACAGTATTTAGTAGCCGTAGTATTTTTAGATATAACTCAAAATCGAACAAAACCCGCTAGTAACAACTCAACTCATGGAGAGGCAGTCGATTCTTTGCTGGTAGCGTCACTGTCAGGGTGATGGTTCAGCCATAGATTAGGTCAGAAGATCTGGCTGTATGGCATGGGTTTTTGGCGTGGTGCCAGGTCAAAGTTGCACCAGTCACTCCCTCTGGCCATGTGTTCTGTTCAAGGGGTTCACGAACTCATTAAAAAATGGCACCATCCCGTTTTCAGTCCCCTAGACGAAAACGAGCAGAGCAATTGAGCATCAGCTAATTGTTAGTTCAGCGGACCTTCTTCTCCTTTAGACAAATAAAGTTCATTATGGGTGTCTTGTGACGCACAGACACCCTTCGATAAGGGTCGAGCAAAAGTCGTAAGCAAAAGCAAACCTACATAGTCTTGGAAAGTGCGTTGTTCAACTGCACTTATAAGTGGCCCAGCTTGATTTTAACTCAGACATTCTTGACAATGTTTAAATAAGCGGAGAGTTGACTGGCAATTGTACTGACGAACTCATTCGATGGCCCGCAATCGCAGAGTCTCGTCAGGCCTGAGGAAACTAGAGAGTGAGATGAAGTGGTCAGTGAGGCAGCTCTGATCACTCCAATACGACTATGCCTAGTTACCAAGTTTTAACAGGTTCTCTTGAACGAAGCTGTCTCCATATTGAACTCACGTGGAATTGAAGCATATAAACTGGTGATTGCAGTGACAAGTGCATTCGCTCTTCTACCATACCTAACTGCCCAAGCATGTTCCCAGTTTCATATCCTGTCTTTTGCGCGCAAGACGGGTGTGAATTGATTCCTCACAGGGGCCTTTGTTGCGAGCAGAAGGGCGACGCGTCGCGGACTTCCATCATTCATCGCAACAGAGCAGCTTTAAAATCTTAGTATGTACGAATTCAAAAAAGTAAGAATATTTCTTTACAGGTGACACTTGTTTTGACGTGTTGTAAAATGGCCGGCTGTAGCGGACGGAAATTTTTGAATATTTTTCGCCAAATTACAATAGAACCAATATTGTTTCTCAGTTTCTTGCCCACGCACATATATCAAGTGGTTCAGCAAGTGGGTATTTACAAAGTGGTTTGTCGACAAATGTACGTTTCCATGCCAGAAATTGATTGTAATCACTTGGCCAATGTGACTGTTGATGGGCAACTAGCGGAGGATGCAGTCCAAAAACGGGTCGCCATGTGGAATATGGCTTTGGGTATTGCCTACTTAGTACCAGCGGTATTCGCCGATATCTTCTTGGGTGCTTACGGGGATCGACATGGACGTAAGGTGAACATCATGTTGGGAATGGTGGGCTTGATGATATCCTTGTACCCATTAATTCCGCAATTCACCTATCCCCTGACCATGCCACTTTACGTTCTGATTATCGTCCATGTGATCAGTGGTTTCACGGGTTTCATTTCGATTATTATGATTTCCTCTTTCGCCTATTTATCCGATACTGTCTTGAACCCGGAAGCTTTGACCATCAGAATGGCAAGCACGACCGTCGTTTTGCAGCTGGCCACTATCGTCGGTCCTTTAATTGCTGCCAGCACAACAAAAACATTGTCCAGTTCGCAAATAATACTTGTGTGTCAAGCTTTCTTAGTGGCTGCGTTTCTACTTTGCCTTGTTCTACTGAAGCAGATGCCACCATCGCAAATTCGTCAGATGTTGAAAGGGAAAGAAGAAAACGAAAAATGGCGACTTAAATCCGCCTCTGACGAGCATCAGATGAAAAGCATAGCAGCTTCTCAAACTGATAATCGTACGTCGCCAATCACTAAAAGCGCTCTAGTAGAGCCAAAAGAGTCAATTTGCCAAATAACAGTTAATTTATTAAATGAAACTTGGCGCACATACGCGAAGAAAAGAGAAGGCAACGTTAGGATTTACTTATTTTTGTCCGCATTCATATTCTTCTTGACCGTTATCTCTGAAATGGGAATTCGTGTCAGCATCTTCACCTTGTACGTACAAAAGGCACCGATGAGTTGGGACCAAGACAAGATTGGTTACTTCAAAGCAGCCCAGTCCGCAATGCTCATGGCGGGCACCCTCTTTGGGGTCATAATTTTCAAAAAGATGTTTAAATTTACTGATACTTTTATCATTTTAATTGCCGGCATTTCACACGTTTGCGAAACAGTGGTCATGGCATTCACAAATACTGACGCCTTGGCTTATATCTCCGCGGCGGTGGGAAGCTTGTCGGGGCTGACTATGCCCTGCGTGCAGTCCTTCGTGGCTAAGCAGGTTGGCCATGACGAAGTGGGCAAGGCGTACATCGTATTCGGTAAGGGCCTAAGCGTTTTTGTAGACATGAGCGCAGTCTGAAAACAGGAAGTCGGACAAATATTTCTCTACTCCATGCATTTGATGTGTCGGGGGCGGCATCAGGTTAAGACAAATGTTCTATCCAACCTATTACATGGCTGAAACGTGACCCTGACCGATGACGCTCCCAGCTGCCGGCTCCGTGCAGATATCGATTGCCAGTCGAGACTCTACAAGTCGCCAATAAATCAAAGAAACAAAAATTTGAGCCTTGAGCTGTGTTGAGCCCGCGCTTCTAGAAAAAATAACGCCCGCTCTCTGGGATCAGCATCCGCCAAGATGATGCATAAATTTCATTACTTGTCTGATTTTGTCACATTTTCAGGCATATCAGCCAACATTGGATTCCTCGTCAGTAACGCCATCTACAATCCCATCTATTCGGCCACAGTTAGCTTCTTTCCTGGATTCGTCTTTTTATTTGCCTCTGTCATTCTGTGTATCGCTTTGGCAGCCATCGCATGGCTACACTTCGATGTTCATTTCAAAAGTCAAGCGGCCGATGTCCAGTTTCAAAAGAAGTTAGTAAGAAGTATTTTTGGCGAAGAGAAGCGCGGAATACCTATGGCCACAGCTAAAGTGACACCAGTCGACATAGCAGTGGCGCCAGTGAAAATGGATTCGACGAATGTGATAACGTAGGAATCAAGCTTTGTGTTGTATAAGTGATGGCTTTACACATGATGAGACCCGCAGTGACTGTAACAGTGGTCATGGTACAAATACTAGACCCTAGTTTTCTGGTTTTGACTCTATCGCTGTCGTCATGCTGCAGAAAATTTTGAGTGTAGACTTCGAAATCTAAACACAGTATGTACCAGACATTGCACCCTCACAATGGCAGCATTTTGAACAAGGTTTGAGTAGGAGAGCAGCTTTGAGTCTCACTGCTACGAGTTCTAGAATTCACTGTAAACGCAAAGATAGTGCAAGATGGGATGCCAAAGTTTGACACGTCCAGAGGAGACATGACTACGAACTTGCTCGCTGAAGTTATAGAGGCTGACAATGAGACAGATTTACTGGCGCGTACATACTATGTACACACCAGTACTACCTCTTATTAAACGGGGTTGAGGATTAGACTATTCTAATGGTTGGTCCAGATTAGCTCGCAAATTTATTTATGTCCTTTCATTACTATTTTATCAGGATTTTTCGCAGGCTCATTTCAGCCACTTAAGTCACACTTTTAAGACCAGCAGGGCTTACTATACACAGTACAGTACTTTACCAAGCACCAGGGAGGGGCTAAGATACAATCATCAATTGGTAGCTGTGGTACCTTTTTGACAGAGGTACTTTGACAGTGACTGGAGTATAGCTAGATACGTATGGTTATGAGACGCCTCAAAGAAAACTGTGTGCCTTGTGCGTACTGACTGGTGCCTGACGATTAGGCAGGTTTCAGCTACACAAAGCTCTAGGGCTTCTTCAGGGCTCACGATCAGACTTCGTTTGGATTCGAACCACGCGCGGTTACGTTTGTCGAGCAGCAGTTTATGACTGAGATATCAATCAGAGTAGATACTTGTTATCAGTGGACTATGCATTATGTTTTGTTTTCCTGTTCGACTAAGGCCTTCGCACACGACCTCGTTCCTTTCGGGCAGGTTTTTCTTGGTATTGAGTGACATGCAAGTGCTATAGACCAGTGTATCAGGATTAGTATATAAGGGCCGTGTTTTGGGCCTTGGGAGGCAGAATTGATATTTTCATTGGACCAGTAAAGACCTCGATCCTTTCACGAAGAACTGGTTATGGCCCATCGCTTCCGCGAAGGAAGATTCAAGCCTTATCAACGGACCATCGGTAAGCACTAATTTGAGTGTGGTGAAATCGGTTTCTGGGTGACATCTAACATCCCCTAGACCAATCTCACGTGCATCCAGAGAGCTCCTCTTCACACTTCTACGGCACGTGGCGTTAAAGCTTTGTAAAAGCCCTGAAGCATTTCAATTTTATGTTCTCTCTCTGACTAGTCCTCTCTCGAATATGTCCTCTCTCACATCAGAGGCTAACCGAAATTTTATGTGTTCCTGAACGTTAAGTGTACTGACCATTATCGACGATTCAAACTGCGGGAAAAGAGGATTTTAAGAAGTTTTTTTCTTATGCAATGAAGTCTGCCGCATCTAACTCCGTTTTTAAACGTTCTGGTTGAAAATATAGTCGAATATTTGCCACTTACGACTATGTCCACGCGACCAAGTCAAAATGCGAGTCAGCCATTTCGCTTTGAGTACCTGTCATGCATGATCGAACTTTCGAGTGAAAGTCGCTTCATCATTCCTCACTGCTTCGCAAGCATCTCGTTTTCATGGAGCGACCTCTCTTTGCCCTGAATGCTGCCTAACTAGGCTTTTCATCGAGTGTGTCGCTGATAACTTTTTCGCAAAATGACCTGGCTTCATCTGCATCACTTGTTGCGATGGCGAGGCAGCTGACGCAACACAGGCTCTTTCTCGTGCCAGTCAGTACCTATCATACCTTTAGGTAAAACTAAAAATTGAATGAAAACTTGCTGGTACCTCAACGACATAAGACAGTTCGGTTCAAGGGATTCCCAACTTCATTCGAAGATGGCACAGCTCCTTTCAGTCGCTAAGACGACAGATGAGGAGGGCATTGAGCATTAGCTTATTGTTAGTTCAGTAGACTGTTTCCCCTTTTCCGACGAGTAAAATTCAATATGGATGTCTTGTGACGTACAGGCAAACTTGGATAAAGGTCGAGCAGAAACTCCTAGGAAACAGCATTGTCTTAAAACCGCTATTAGTCTACCCTAGGAAAATACTTTTTTAACTCCGGCTTATCACTGCTCGAATTTGATTTTTACCCACAGTCAGTTTGAATAAGCGCACAGCTGACAGCTGTATTGTACCACCAAACTCATTTGAGGCTCAGCAATCCCAGTGCATCGTCAGCTTTGAGGAAACTGGAGGGCGTGAGATAAATTGGTCAATCAGGTGGTGAATGGTGCGATCGCTCAACCACGGCTAGGCCTAGTTTCTCACTTTTAACAGGTTCTCTTAAAATGGGCGTAGTCACCGTATTGAACTCACGTAGCACTAAACCGTATTATAAGTGCTGAATGCCATGACAACTGGCTTCGCTCTTCTACCACACCTAACCACCCGAGCACGCTCCCCGTTCCATATCCGGTCGTTTGCTCACCAGACGAGCGTATAAAACCCTTTTCCTCGCGGGGGCAGTTGGTAGGCGGGTGACGTGTCATAAACTTCCGTGGGCGAAGAGTACATGTTTAAGAAGTTTAGTTCATTCGCGAATGAAAATAGTAAGAGTTGTTCTCTCATTACAGGTGCCTCATTTTTTGACGAAGCCAACGACGTGTTGTGAAATGGCTGGCGATAAAGGAAGGAAATTTGTAAATATTTTTCGACAAATTTCGGTTGAACCAATTTTATTTCTCGCATTTTTGTCCATGCACATATCGCAAGTCGTTCAACAAGTGGGTATTTACAAAGTGGTTTGTCGACAAATGTACGTTTCTATGCCAGAAATTGATTGTAATCACTTGGCCAATGTGACTGTTGATGGGAAACTAGTGGAGGATGCAGTCCAGAAACGGGTCGCCATGTGGAACATGGCTTTGGGTATTGCGTACTTGGCACCGGCTCTCTTCGCTGATGTCTTCTTGGGTGCTTACGGGGATCGACATGGCCGCAAGGTGAACATGATGTTGGGTATGGCAGGCCTGATGATATCCTTGTACCCTCTGGTTCTACAATTCACCTACCCCCTGTCCATGCCACTGTACATCCTGATCATCGCCCATGTGATCACTGGTTTCACGGGTTTTATTGCGATCACCATGATTTCCTCTTTCGCTTATTTAACGGATACTGTCTTGAACCCGGAAGCTTTGACCATTCGTATGGCAGGCATGTCTGTCGTTTTGCACTTGGCTACTATCGTCGGCCCTCTAATCGCCGGCAGCACAGCGAAAACGTTGTCCAGTGCACAAGTAGTACTCGTGTGTCAAGCTTTCTTGGCGGCTGCATTTCTGCTTTGCCTGGTTCTAATAAGGCAAATGCCACCTTCGCAAATTCGTCAACTCTTTAAAGATAGAGAAGAAAAGGAAAAAGGACGACTTGAACCCGTTGATGATCATCCAATGAAAAGCTTACCAGCTTCTCAAACTAATAGCCCTATTAGTACAGCCTCTGGATCAAGCACTTCAGTTGAACAGAAAGAGTCAGTTTGTCAACTAGCCGTTAACTTATTGAAAGAAACTTGGCACACTTACTCGAAAAAAAGAGAAGGCAACGTTAGGATTTATTTATTTTTGACTGCGTTTATATTCTTCTTGAACACAATATCCGAAATGGGAATTCGTATCAGCATCTTCACCTTGTACGTACAAAAGGCACCATTGAGTTGGGACCAAGACAAAATCGGGTACTTCAAAGCAGCCCAGGCGGCGATGCTAATGGCGGGAACCCTTTTTGGGGTGATTATTTTTAAAAAGATATTTAAGCTTACTGATACTTTTATTATTTTAATTGCCGGCATTTCACACGTTTGCGAAACAGTGGTCATGGCATTCACAACTACTGACGCTTTGGCTTATATCTCTGCTGCGGTGGGAAGCTTGTCGGGGCTGACTATGCCCTGCGTGCAGTCCTTTTTAGCCCAGCAGGTTGGCCATGACGAAGTGGGCAAAGCTTATATCGCATTTGGTAAGGGTGTAAGCGTTTTTTTGTAGTTGTGAGCCCAGTCTGAGGATAATTTTTTACAGGAGGTTTCTCTCCACGCACCCATTGTCTGGGGCTACCCTCGAGTAGATGTGATGCTGCATCAAAACACTACACTATACTATACTGCACAGGCAAAGCATAGATTCCACGGCTTGTCTGATTTACTGTGAATGACATTTTCAGGCATATCAGCCAACATTGGATTCCTCGTCAGTAACGCCATCTACAATCCCATCTATTCGGCCACAGTTAGCTTCTTTCCTGGACTCGTCTTTTTATTTGCCTCTGTCCTTCTGTGTATCGCTTTGGCAGCCATCGCATGGCTGCACTTCGATGTTCATTTCAAAACTCAAGCGGCCGATGTCCAGTTTCAAAAGAAGCTAGTAAGAAGTATTTTCAGTGCGAAGAAACGCGAAACACCTATGGCCACAGCCAAAGTGACACCAGTCGACATAGCAGTGGCGCCAGTCAAAATGGATTCGACGAATGTGTCAGCGTAGGAATCAAGTATTGTGCTCTATACAAGTGATGGCTTTACACATGATAAGGCAAACAGTGACTGTACAAATAATATACAAAACCCTGTTTTCTATTTGATTTTATCACATCGTTATGCTAAAGAAATCTTTACGAGTACGCTCTGAAGTCTAAACATACCAGGCGATGGATCCTGACAATGGCAGCAGCTAGAACTAGTTTTGTAATAGGAGGGCAGGTTTGAGTTAGATTGCTACGAGTGCCTGGCTTCACTTGGAACGCATAGATATATTCATGGTGCAAGATTGGTACGCCAATGTTTTATCCGTGCATGCTCAGAGGGGACATCTACGAGCACACAGTGTAATCGATAAGGTAATATGAGACTGGACAGAAGTACTGTACTTCCATCTACTCGCTCTATGTTACCTTATGTGAATGGGAAGAAAGATTAGATTAGTTTACAAATCCGCCCATGTCTTTTCGTACCTATCAAATGAAGATCTGTTCTCAGACCCTAGTGCTTCTACAGGACATGCGGGCATTGTTTGTGCGACCGAAGTGCCTACAGCATCAACATCAGCGGACCTTGGAGAGTGCAG
Source organism: Mesodorylaimus sp. YZB2_4 (assembly GCA_030248295.1). NCBI lineage: Eukaryota > Metazoa > Nematoda > Enoplea > Dorylaimida > Dorylaimidae > Mesodorylaimus > Mesodorylaimus sp. YZB2_4. Next base: position 52,783 of record JASANH010000052.1, read on the forward strand.
CCCATTGTCGTCTTGCAGCTCGCTGTGAGATCAACCTGATCAGTATAAAACAGCCGTCGGGACAGGCTGCTTATGATGAAGTCTCTCGCCATCATAAGCATGAGGGACACTCAGAGCGCAACGTTGTCTGCCGACAAAATAACACGCGTCTTGTTCAGGATGGAGAGTTACGCTAACAATAAGACAAATTTGTAGTTTTGGTCCTCAAGATGGTCTGATGTTGAAGCATCGTCTGGCAAGTACTTGAATTCTTTAAAAGCAATCTCTGCTTGATGTTTGCCTTTATTTTGTCAACAAGCCTCTTGTGGTGGGCCCCCAAAACGTTTTGTCGGGTTCTCAACAACGATGACGAGAGTGTATTCCAACTCCTATGAGTCAGAGATAGAATTGGTGAGATATCGAGCATTGGTATAGTTTGTCCTCATGCATTGGACGCCACGCGATCAGCTGTAAGTGAGATTACCAAATGCAGAGAAGCCTTACCAAAAACCCTCTTTTGAGCACAAATCTTATGCTGGCACCTGTAATTCCGTTTTGTTCCCCCCCCCCCCCGCAAAAAAACGAATAACTTTTCTCCTTTTGACTGTCGAAATGCACATCCGAGGTTTGTCACATGAATCCCCAATACATTAAACAAACACTAGGTCTGATAGAACTGCTGTTGGATTTCAGATTTGTTTCTTATTTGTGACTTTTCTACCAGGCCAACCTTATGGATTCATGTAACCTTACGATTGGGTGTGTTTCATTAGACAATAGGAAAAAGATTATTCTTTTTTGGTCCTGGAAGATACTAGAGGTTGTGCAATAAAATAGACCAGCAGCAGAGTTGTTTCCAAGGTAATGATTGTTAAATGATACATATGGGGCACTAACTGCTTTATAGCAGCTGCCGTATGCCACTCGATTTGGTGGGAGCAAACGCAAAAAAGCTGGCTTGGTTTTGATGACATCCCAATTTTTTTGACTGCTGACAGCGAGTGTCACACAATAAGCCATCCACCGCTTGCGAATAGTTGGGGCCCTAGTCCCGCGCCTGGTTGGCCATGGCAAGTGGGAAGAAGTAATCGATCTCCACTGGTTGGAAGATGTCAACTTCTTGGGCTGATGTTTCAGCCAGGGGAGATCGATTACTCTCTCTCACTCGCCATGGCAAACCCGGCGCCAAGGTTACACCCATGTCTTACCTGCGCTTAGAAGAACAGCTTCCTGCTCTTGGAAGACGTTCTTGGTGGAACTCGTCAAGATCAGTTCGTACATTTATATGCTGTAAGCAGATGGAAAAGTTTTTTTTCCAGACTGCAGTATTTTCTTGAGCCAGAACAACAAGACCAAAATGTTGACTGCTTTAGATGGAAGTACAAGCGAGATTAGCAAGCCTGATTCTCAAACGGTGGGTTGTCGGAGACCCGAAATACAGGCGAGGGGCTAAAAGACGACAAAAATAGGTATAAAATTGTCGTCCGAAATGCCTACCCGCAATGAAAATATCACTTTTGTCTGTGCCTCAACGTGTGTTTGCATGTGTGTGTGGTTAGCACTCGTAAGTAATCAGCGCGCTGCAGAGAAGATCTTCAATCAAAACATGCCAGTAACCAACACTGTCTTCTCAGCGTTGGCAACAAGTGTTTTTTGAAGAGAAATGCCCAGGGTGTGCGGTGAATATATGCGAATGCGAAGATGATATGCAATTTAGTGACGTTTTGCTTGAAAATGAGTGGGCTGTCATCCAGAATCGACCGAACACGGTTTTTGCACCGAACCGAACCTTACCGAACTTTTTCTCAAATCTCACCGAACCCGAACCGGACCGAATCGAATTTTCTATGTTCACCCTTAGCACATCCTACATGAAGTATCATCATCTATATCGAGTGCCATAAATAATGGCCCGCTAATGTTTCGTCTTCTACCAGCCTTAATCTGCAAGTTATGGCGGTAAATTTGATACCATTGTGTTCAGCATTCGATTCTGAGTCAGTTTGACCTATTTTGCTAGCCATTATATATTCACCATTCGTTTTTAAAACGCGATACAGCCGAAGTACCAACTGTCACAATTTTTTTCACAATATCCAAACGAATTCGTTTCGGTAAGCTTCAACTCAGCTTTTGGAGTTGCTTTGGACTTCAGTCGATCCCAGTTCATTGCATAAGCAAATTCTTCCCAGACTGAGTAGTCCAATGGTTCAAATCGGGACTATTCAGAGGCCAACGCTTAGCTTCGATAAAATCAGGGAAAGTGATCCCTGCACCATTCCCCTGAATCTTTGTGCGTTTGAGCCATCGCGCCATCTTGCTGAGATGTCCAGTTGTTCCCAGATACCTTTCTTCCATATTTCTCAGCTGCTGGCAAACCATTTCCATATGAACGAAATCATTGACTGTAACTTCACCCGACATGACCAGCGGTGTAACTAAATTTCTAGGGTCTTGACTTTTCATTTGTTGCACAGGCAACTGTTCAGTATTATGGACACTGATTTGGTGAGTGCACTGCCCGATGAAGCAAATGCTCTATCTTTCTGTGTTAGTGTAAAGCTTACTACAACGCGACTGCTTCCGTAGAAAACTAGGCATTTCTGTTAGTGTCATTCTTTATGGCACCCGATATTTTCAATATATTCAGAAGTCACTCCTTTTTAACCATTTTTCAAATTGAAATTTTGAAGATAATGAAGGAAGGACTAGATAATTAAGAAAAAGGGACAGAGAAATTTTAGTGCTAAAACGAAACCTCAAACAAAATGACCGCGGTTTTTTCCAATAAAAGAGGAAATCCGAAATTGGTTGTTCGGTTCGGTGGTTCGGTCCAAAAAAGCCGGTTCGGTTCGGTTCGGTAAAAATCGCCAATCCGGTGGTTAGGTTCGGCCGGTCCGGTGTAGCGTTGTTACAGTTAACTGTAACTGAAACTGAATCTATCAGTTAACTGAATCTTTTTAATTCAGTTAACTGTAACTGAAACTGAAACTGAATCTCCTCGCCAAAACTGAATTTAACTGTAACTGAATCTTTTTAGAATCAGTTAAATTCAGTTTTCGAGTTACTACTCTTTTGAAAATTAGTAATCTGTTTGCGGATGTTCGTGCAGATCTCAAAGAGAAACGAAACGCAGCTAGACGAATTGCTGGTTCGAATCATCTTAATCGCGAGTTGGAGGTGTATTTTGTTATAAAACGCTAGTTATCGTAAACAAATCGATCCATTCGAATTTTGGTCCAAATGTAGAGAGAAGTTGCAAAATCTTCACGAATATTGTAGTGCTTCATCATTTCCTGCAGGCTAGCGCCGAGTGACAGAGTATAAGCTAGGCGAGTCCAAGTTGAAAAGGTCGGTATGATTGCAATAAAATAAAAGCACCTACACTATAAGAACAAGGGCTTCTTCAATTTCAATCATTTCATTACAAACGTTTTAAAGTTACATCTTCTTGATCTTAGAAAGCTTTGCCAACCAGTGAGTTGAACTTGACATGCTTATTCGATAATTCCCGAGTTCCTGGTGTGGAAGAAAGCTCTACTGAAAATATTTAGCCCTTCTGGTCAGCTGCGGTCAGCTCCTACAATCTTGCTTCTTAAATTCGTGTGTTGCGAGGCGACAGAAAGTTGACAAACACTCGCAGGGTTCTTCTGAACCCGCTGTTCAGGCTATGGGCTTTGGTTCCGTCTTCCAGGCTTTCGCACAAAAGACCAGACGAAGCGAGAATGTTTCCAAAAATTTGCAGGACTTCGGCCGCTGACCTTTGCTGAGTAGTTGCCCAAACGAGCTAAATATTTTGCGCAGAGCTTTCTTTCGGACCAAAAGAAATTACAATCATGAGCTATGGGATTAGAATTAGAACGGTTACAAGGTTCAGGTACTTGGTCTGTGTGCAGATCTGTTGGTAGGTGGACTGTTGAGACATGGTCGTGCATCGCTGTGCTCGTAAAGGACCCTCTGGTGTTGACTTTGGTCTTTACTGCGCCTTGCGAGCTGTTTAAAGTCTTAAATTCAGAAGAGCAGTTACTTGACTGAAGAAAAGTGGGAATTGTTCTCGTCAAGTGTTCACATCTAGATGCGAAATGCTTTAAAAGGAAAAACTGAATCATTCAGTTAAATTCAGTTAACTGAATCTTTTGAGATCCAGTTAACTGAAACTGAAACTGAATCTATTCAGAGATTCAGTTAACTTAACTGAAACTGAAACTGAATCTATTCAGAGATTCAGTTAACTTAACTGAAACTGAAACTGAATCTTTTTTCCAAAACTGTGTCAACGCTAGTCCGGTGGTTCGGTCGATGCTGGCCTGTCATTGCTATCAAAAGAACTCAGGGGCATGTTTTGATTGAGATAACCTACTTGATGCTGACTCGAATAGTAATTTGATACCCGTAGTGAAAACTTAAAAAGCATCTGTACTATTGAGTAAATCTACTTGTTTTTAGGCCCAGAAATCGTCAATGGTATCTAAGCGTAAAACAAAGGCCCTGCTGCAGCTCGAGACAACAGAACTTCAGTGGCCATTTCCGAAGCCATCTGCCATTTTCTTTGGGTTTTTTTAAATTTTAAAAACTCCAATTAAATTTAAAACACTTGTAATCTTTTTGACTGAAGAGCTACATACTTATTGACAAAAAAGTCTCAAGAAAACACTGCACATAAAAGCATATCAGCCATGGGAATCACGTACATAATCAAACTTTTTATAGGTAGGTACTTTTTATCTAGAGTAATTCAAAAATTCCAAAACACTTTCATGTGATTTCATGCAGAATTCAGTACAGCAAGCAAAGACAGTCCCAATGGTACTAGTTTTATTGCAGTGGTATTAGTGGGCCCCATGATTTCTCTATGCACACTACATATTTCTCGTCGAGGCCGAAGTGCGCTCAGATGTTTGTCCCAAAACATCACGAATATATTGCATGTATTTATGTACAGTGCAACAGCATGAGTGACAGAAAAATCCTAAAAGTTACACCCGTCTGTGCACTGCCACCGCAGATCAAAATCTGCCCGGTTCTGGCTTTTTAAAAAAATTTCTAATTTTCCCCCCCTTTCCCCCCCCCTTTTTCCCCCAAAAACACAGGGGCAAAACCCCCCCCCCCCCCCCCCCCCCCCCCCTCCTCCCCCCCCCTTTTTTTCCCCCCCCCCGCCCCCCCCCCCGCCCTTTTTTTTTTTTCTCCCCCCTTTTTTTTCCCCCCCCCCGGTTTCCCCCCCTGCCCCTGCCCCCCCCCCCCCCCCCCCCCCCCCCCCCCCCCCCCCCCACCACCCCCACCCCCCCCCCCCGCCTAAAAATTTTAATCTCGCGGGCGTTCTTTTTAACCCCCTCCCCCCCCCCCCCCCCCCCCCCCCCCCCCCCCCCCCCCCCCTCCTCCCCCCCCCCCCCCCCCCCCCCCCCCCCCCCCCCCCCCCCCCCCCCCCCCCCGCGCCCCCCCTTTTTTTTTTCTATTTTTCCTTCGCCCCGGGGGGGGGGAGGGGACAGGCGAAAAACAAACCCCCCCCCCCCCCCCCCCCCCCCCCCCCCCTTTTCCGGGGGGCCCGGGGGGGGGGGGGAAGATTTTTTTCTTACCCCCCCCCCCCCCCCTCCCCCCCCCCCCCCCTCTCCCCCCCCCACCCCCTACTTTTCTTTTTCTTTTCTCTTTCCTCCTCCCCCCTCCCCCCCCTTCCCCTTTTTCTTTTCTCCCCCCCCCCGCCCCGCCTCCTCCCCTCTTAATTTTTTCCTTCTCTCCCCCCCCCCCCTCCCCCCCCCCCCCCCACCACCATTCCTTCTCTCCTTTTATCTTTACACCCCCCCCCCCCCCCACCACCCCCACACCCCAACAAAAAAAAAAAAAAAAAAAAACAAAAAAAAAAAAAAAGAAACAAAAAAACACACAACCACACCCACCACAACCCCCCCCCACCCACCCACACAAACACACCACCCCACCCCCCCCAACCACCCCCCCCCCCCCACACCCACCGACAGTTGCCACTTTATATCTTCAGAAAGCACCCCTCAGTCGGGGTCAGGACATGATCGGATTTTACGGATCCGCTCAGGCAGCGATGTCCATGATCGGAGCTATGTTCGGGGGATTGTTGTTCAAGAAACTATTCAAATTTACTGATACTTTTATCACTATCATTGCAAGTATTTCCTGTATTGTGGGGCTGCTTCTAATGGCCTTCGCCACTAGCGCATTGTTTGTGTACACATCTGCAGCCGTCAGCAGTTTGTCAACGTTAGCATTACCTTGCATTTAATCATTTCTGGCAGGTCAGCCAAGATGAAGTTGGCAAAGCATTTACTGCATTTGGTAAGTTACAAGAGCTTTTAGAATCAGATGAGGCAGTGATCGTGTGTGATTTGAAATGCTAAATCAAGGATACGCGCAAAAAGGCTAGCATTGAGGGGGAGTCAACCCCAGGTTCTCCTCAGCCTACTTAAGGATCAGAGCAGTAGCCGCAGCAGCAGCAACAGCAGCAGCAGTCGCCTCTATTTGAGAGTAAGGCCTGGACACAGAAACCTTGCACTTTGGTTGGACTTTTTGCATCTTTGAGTATCCGGCTTTGAATGGAGTCGACCGTGTGCTGTAAAATACCATACCATATGCTTTCTGCCTCGCTAAATGTAGGTGTCCTTTAAAGAGAAGGGGATAGGGGTCACCAAAAATCGGCTGGAAAGTGCGCCAAGAGTGACTGATTCTTGATTACCCAAACATTTAGGGACCTGCATAGATAGTGACTCTGTAGAAAGGGTTATCCATACAAATACCACACTCCCAGTTGCCGACTACTTTCAACAAAGCACTGTTTCAGGAATATCCACCAACATCGGTTTCCTGATCAGTAATGCCATTGCTAATCCATTGCACGCTGGGACACTGGACTTCTTTTCGGGATTCGTATTCTTGTTTGCTGCCTTCCTAACGGGCGTAGCGCTCATGGTAGCTGTTTGGCTCCACTTCGACGTGCAGTTCAGTGGCCAGCAGGAGGGCGCTGAATTTAAGAAGAAAAAGATTGCTAGCATCCTAGGAAAAGGAAAGACAGAACGGTCTGTGAATTAAATTAGTGAAAGGGGTTTTGTGTGTGCTTTGTAATATGTGTAAAGGATCGGCTGACTGCTTGATTTTTAGCTGCTGGGGATAGAAAATCCGAAAAACGAGGATCTTTGGATCTGGCAGTACAGTATAGTTAAGCTCGAAAAATAACGATATCTCGATTTGTTTTCACGTCACAGCCGATCCAAAGGACAGTCCGTTTCCTGGTTTTAAATACTATGAGAAAACGGCTGGAACCTTTTGATAACTAAAGAACAGGGCATATTGCCTTGGGGTCCTATGCTGTCATGTGCCTATATGTATATGTGTACATACAAAGTGAATCAAGCTTTTAGCGTAACCAAAGACGAAAAACAAAGAATTCAGTCGACCTCGGATAATTGCAACCGATTCGGAATGAGTTGCAATTGGACAAAGCTGCTATTATCCGAGGTTGAAATACACGTAAAACATAATGTAGCTTAAAAATCGGGGAATGGCGACTCATTGCAATTGTCAGGCGTAACAAGACGAAAAACAAAGAATACTGGTAATTTTTCACCATACGTGGCTGCCTGCCAAGTGCCCTGTAACTTTGTTTTTTAAAAGAACAAATTGGCTAACAAATCATAGAAATTATAAAAATTGAGCAATGAGTGGCCATTTGATATGCAAGCAACAAACCAAAAGCTATTCGCGCCTAGCTTGACTGCGCTTTGCGGCGCTCTGCCAGACTGCGGTGGTTCTGCCATATTCCAGATGTAACCCCGGCGCCTGTAAGCCTGGGCGAGTGGGAGAGAGTAATCGTACTCTCTCCTGGTTGGGAAACGTCAACCTCTCTGGTTGATGCGCCAGCCGTAGGTACATATAGTCGCAAGACTTGCTTGCTCCAGTCCAGTCCTTGCTCCAGTGAGTTTTTGTTCCGTCGACTTTAGTCGGCAAACTCCCTCCTGCGCCTGCCAGGCATAGTTACATGGCATTTTTGGTGAGGACGGGCGTTATTTCAGCGGATCGCCGTCGCGCAGATCAGTGTCATCGATAACGAACGAGTCAAGGCTGTGGGAATAGTACTCGAAGTCCGAGAAGATCGTCGCATCAAAACTGCGGAAATTGACTAAATGACAAGGGCTGGCCATGGTTTAATTCAATGCACTCTTTATAAGAAGCTGGGACCACAAGGTCGCTGCTCACATGTCAGTGGTTGTCGAGACTGTTGAAGCCAGAACGGAGCTAGGTTGAGCTTCCAACTGCTTCATCGTTTCAATGGATACCCCCCAAAATTTTTGTTTTCGGTGATGAGAGCTAGGCTTACCACTATGACCCAGGAACCAAATCGCAGTCAGTGCAATGAGGATGAAGGAAACCATTCAGTTGTGTTCCTTCACCCACAACTGAATGGTTTGCTTCACCCTCAGTTGTTTCAGTGGGTGGATCCATACGATTCGACGTTCGACGTGCGTGGTTCCAATGGTTTAGGGGCATAATTTACATGGTTCTGTATGGATCTGTGACGGAATTTAATAATTGAAGATACTGGGATAAGCCCGAAAAGGCGAAGGTGAGGCCGGAATAGGCGAAGAGGAAGATGATGTTGACTCTGTTTTGGGTGCAAGCTGTGATTGATCTTGCCACCAAAAAAGACCATCACTTGTGAGACCGTGACAGGTAAGTGTTGTGGTAAGACAAATTTCTTGCTTAGATCTTCTCAGTTTCCTGGCACAGTGCCTGGCTTGAATAAATCTAGGCAACATTTTCTGTAAGAAGGGCTAGTGTCCCCATGCGACAGCATCGTTCCACCTCACGTGTTTGCCAGCACATGCTCAACGCTGCTACTTTGGAGACCTTGATCGCCTCCAGGTCCTGTAAATGTTTGAAACTTTAGTCCCGCCTATCCCATACTGTATCTACCAGCCCTCAGTTACAGCATGTCTCCTCAACGAATATGACGTCTAACATCTGGGAGCGCACTGGAGGTCGCTTTGTAAGCCGACTTCCGGTGCTCCAACCTCGCTGACCTTGCGCGCCTGGCCGTGGTTGCCTCATCCTGTACCATCGAGGTGCTGAGGCACTCCTCGTGGAGACGCACAGATGGACACCGCTGGGGAGGATTCCCGCACAGCCTTGGTCGTCGGCAGGTTTGACTGCTGGTCAGCTAGAGGTGAAACGTTCGCTCTAAGCCAAAAAAGACGCTGTACTGTATGAACCATAAATGAGAAGATTGAGAAGACACTGAATGAAGACACTAAATGAGAAGACACTGCATCTCGCTGACACTGCATGTGTGTTTTTGTACTGAATTATAGGCCCTTGCTTGTGCTCGTTATTTTTTGTGCAGATGCGAGTAAAAGTTTGAACGTCAGCGTAAATCTTACGAAGCGTGATCGCATCTCTTTACGCCAGCTCCAGGGAATCCTTCCATTTTCGGTATTTTTGATTGAATCACGAGATAAGCATTCCATAGAAAATAACATCAACCCTGGCCTTATTTTCGTGCTTTCGAGAACATGCTTTCTTGCCTACGCATTCAGCTTTCTTTAAACAACGTTTTGGCAGTTAGTGGTGGTGAACTTGGGTAGCCATTAACTGAAACAGGCCTTCGGGTCTATTAGTGCTGGTTGAAATAATAAACTGCAGTTTGGGCTTATGTTCAAGACCGGAACCACATTTTAACGTGGTTGTCAAATAACTAGTCGCTAACTTAGTTTAGGCACCTTCAAAATACCACTTGTAAATCTGTCTTGCGCTTTCTTATGCTCTCACGCTAGAGTTTTTGTATTTGAGCCAATGTAAGCATCTACAAAAATACTTTATTTACAAAAGTGATTGAAAAGCTTTTCTCGAGCCGATGAATGACAAGTTGGCGAGGCTTCCACCCAGTCCAATAGTCTTGGTGAGAAAAAAATCAGTGCCTTTTGTTTTTAGAATCTGCCCTGTTCCGGTCTTTTGGAGTGTGCTCAAGACAACATTGTAGGACCCCACTCTCCCACAGCGATTCAGAGAGCGTTTGTCTGTTCAGTTTGCGTCATACTGTTTCCGTCTAAAGCTGATCGCTTTTGGCCACTTTCCATGGATGCCTATTGTCGGTGCGCCTCGATGCGGGTGGTCGACTTTTTTTGCATTTACCAAAAAAGCTGTTACGTCTGTACTGGATGTAGTATACCATGATGACGCGAATGGTCCAAAGACTAAGACTAAATTATGCAAAAGACGCCGTCTGGGGTGTCGCCTCCATAGAACCTCATAATGGCCAAAGTGTGCCGTCTGGAACGCGTTTCTAGTAATTCAATAAGGTTTTTTTCCGTTTTTCCTTCTGCGTTCCGGAACCATATTTGCCTCGGTTAGATTATGTGGGGGCGAGTGAGGGAAAGTGGTTTTTCGCAATAAGAGCATATTTACGAGGGAGGGCGAACGTGTCAAGAAATCATCAATACATATGAGCTCACACGGGTTGACTCCTAAATTTATGGGCCTGAGAAAATTATCAAAAATTATGACTCCATTTGCCCAACTCGCACCTCATTTTTTATTTCCCATCCCGACATACGATGAGGAGTAGATTTAGCGCCTGTTGCTAGTCGTCTATACGGTTAGGGTAAAGTGGGATCGAATTCTGCTCGTCAGTGTGCAACGAATATAAAAACTATTTTCAGTCAGTCTAGTCACCAAAGTTAATGTTGGAGGGGAATTTTTTGAAACTTTGACTCGAGTCGAAAAATCGAGTCAACATATTTCGAATCATTTGTCTTCTACTAAAGTCTTTTTCACTCTCTATGGCCCCACCAACCACTTTCTCTTTCTATTCCTCCGAGTCCAGTCCAGTCAACGCGTCAGGCGAGGACTAAAATTTCTGTTTCTTCTTTTACGGAAATCGCGCAGCGTCGGAGCTCAATTTCCGTTGGAAAGGACGCAACTGACGATGTGCTTTTTTAGCTGTCGCCATGTTGCCTCTTTTATATCTAGAATATATTAGGGGCTATGCTTTGCAAATTTACACAGACTAGTGCGATGGTTCGTAATTCGCGGAGGTAAGAAAAATAAAAGAAGCATTTTGCTTTAGGTTTTCCTAAATTTTAAGTCAAAAGACAAACGAAAAAAGTTTGAGGAAAATAGGAGCGCTGGGTTTTTATGCCTAATATTTATTTGCTTAGTCAACTGTCCGAATTTGCAGCATAGTTATGCCAGGATCGTGATAAAATCTGATTAGCCATTTTAAATTAAGTAGTCGGAAAAGGAAGGTCGATTTTGTTCTGCTCAGATGTCATTTCTTTTTCCGAGTGCATGCGGACGTCATATCCATTTCTGGCTTGGTCATTATCGTGGTGGGTAGCTAGTTTCAACAGTCTATGAATCCGTGTTCCGGTTGTAATAGTCGTAGTGGCTTTGGTCAGTGCTGAATGCACTGGTTATGCAGTAATTGAGTGACGGCTTCTCCAGGGGACACCAGTTCTTTTCGACGATTCGTTTTCATCGTAAAAGTGTTTTTTCGATTCGATTTTCCCACCCTGACGTCTATTAGGGCAATAGACCGGAGGCTGGCTTCTAATGGCGATCTTAGGCACATCGATTCGCCCCATCAACGTCCGCCTCTTTCTGCCAGAATTCTTACCCGATCCAAGACTTGTTTGTACAAAAACACACAATTCATGTACCTTGTTTTCTGTCGGTGAGTATATCCCAGTCAAAACGGCCAAACCCTTGACACGTGTGCCTAACCTTATCAGAACTCTTAAATGCATATTTCCTTATCACTAAACCTAAATCCATGGATGTAATTGTGTTTTTGTTAACGTTTGCCATTTTCAAGATTATGTCAACTGTGTGGTGCATTGAATAAGCGAGCCACCAACCAGTCTGCTGGCAGATTTGTCAGTGATGGTTTCACTAGACTTCATCTTCTGTTCAGCTCGAATTACAACAGTCTCATAAAAAAATGGTTTTTTCAAAGTCTAGAATCTCCAGTTCGCCTTGTTCTTCGCCAGCTGGTGTTCTCACTGGGCAAGCTAATGTATGCAGTGATGGGGCGAGGACTCGGCTCGCGTGTCTCGCGTTTCTGTGTCCTACCTGTCATATTAGCCTCTTACATAATGCACACCTGTCGCAGAGTTTTTGTCCTTTTCAGCTAATTCCACGCGGAAAGATAAATTACGTTGCACCTCAAAAACGTGTCAGACAAAGCAAACAGTTTGGCAAGCCAACTGCGATAGCTCGGACAGACATACCTTGGTTTGGAGAAAATATGGAAACGAATATTTCGAATTTGAGTTCATCATCGATTTTATTGCCTCCGGCTTCCTCGTCAATGTCCAGCTATTCCCTCTCTTCGGACCCAGCTATCAGCTCCTACTATCTTATCGTGGTGCCAATCATGAGTTGTATTTGCTTTCTCGCCGTGCTGGGCAACACTTACATCCTGGCTTGTGTTCCCTGGATACGAAAAAATGGAATGACTGTCAATTTAATCCTGAGCTTAGGATTGGCCGGGGCTGACGCCTGGGCAGCCACATTGGTTTTGTTGGGATTAGTGGTCAATAGCTATTTGCCCGTTGTGCACGGCATCACGTTGGGAAGGTGGTCGGTATGTTATTTTCTGGTGTTCGAACTGGTCCGTTTGGCGGGCATGATCACATCGAACATGCACTTGTTCGCCCTGGCATTAAATCATTGGTTCAGTATTGTTAGTCCGTTGAGATACAAGACTGCTGTGACGACGGGTTGGTGCCGAATAGTTATGTTCCTTCTCTGGTTGCTACCCTTGCTGGTTATGGTCGTCGCAGCAGTGTGCATACCTGGCCAAGGATTTCGTGGCGGTGGAGTTTTTTGGTGTAATATCGATTTTTATTTCCGTTTTCCCTTTCGTCTAGTCATCTTCCTACAATTCATCATTCCCCTAGTAACCATGCTGGCCATATACGGCTATATTTTGCATCGTTTAGCCATGGCTCGAAATCCGAAAAAGAAACTCGATAGATCGCAACAGCAGGCCTTGATGTTGAAGATGCCCCGCGCCCGCGATGCTATTGCTATAAATGGTCAGCTTGATGAAGGTAGTCCGCGTAAATCTTCAGGCAAAACCGAAATGCGAGTCAATTCACGATCTAATGTTTTGCAAAGCAAAATAAAAGCATTGACCACAACTTTGTTGATTTTGGGCACGTTTGCCATTGGTTGGCTGCCGGCCGTCATGCAGTTCACCTTGGTGTGCATCGATTGCGCCATTAGTTACTACCCACCCCGGCATTCTCTATTCGCTGTGGGCGTGGTTGTGAACTGCTTGATAATTGTCAAATTATTAATTAATCCACTCATTTACGCTTTTCGTATTTTGGAAATACGATACGCTTTGTGGCACATGCATATCACGAGATTCGGATGCAGACCTATGCCACCCCAGGCCAGTATACCCGAAGAGTTTCGTAATTTGGACGGACGAAGGAGAACGGTATGAGATGTGAATGCATGCAACACTAACCGCATTGCCTCCTCACTGGACCAGTCACTGTAGATTGGCTAACAAGGTGCCCTGAGCTTAGCACTGGCTTTGGCTTGCGGCCGCTCGTAGCAGCATCGATCCTTAACGCCATCAGGGTATGTTCGCTATTTGACAAAAATAGTTGCTTTTTCACGAGCAGCTGTCATAACGATGCCTGTAGTTAGCCCACTTGGCTGCATTTTTTGTTCATGCATGTGTCAGAACGCTGGTCTTGAATGATTCTTGTTGGTATTTTATGTACTTTTAGCCTATTTCCATTTATAGGCGCGTAGTGTTTTTGTGAGAGCTGTTATTTCAGTTCATGTTAGCTCACTCTTGCTGCTGCCTTTTCAGCTTACGACTAGAGATAGTCAATAAACATTCGCGTTCTTTATAGCTTGCATGTGCACTAACCTGCTTTAGCTTTATTAGCGCAATTTTGTTGATTACACGACACAAAAAGACCAAATGTTTGGTAAATTTTACTGCCTGCAGGAAGGCCCTAACAATATAATTTTCTTCCAGTCGCAGTACACGTCGACGTTGAGCACAAAACGAAAGGAAAGAAGACATTCCAGCATTCGTTCAGGCCAGTATGAAGAGATTGGTGGCAATTGCTGACCAGAGGAAGGGCCTGAAAAAGTGAAGCCTCATAAGTGGACAGCGTCCATGATAAACTGGTCATCTGCGAGCACATGCAGATGTATGGCAGGCATGTGATGCTGTAAAACGTAAATGCCCGTAAAGGGCGCTAAATTGTTTACGTCCATTTATATTTTGTGGTTAGAGCGTGCAGTTTGGAATGTTGTATACAATATTTGCCTTCCGTCACAAGTTCCTGAGACGGAGATCACAACATATTCACCTCCGCAGAGGTGCACGATGTGGGTGGCGTATAGCACCAATCGTAGCTGAAATGGGGACATTACGACCCACGTAAATCAAGCTTATTGGCAATAAGAGAGACCAGAGACCCATTGACACATCAATCATGGCCAATGTCTTTAGGTAAATAGGATGCCCCTGGTTTGATGGCCTTATCAATCTTATCGAGGTTCTGAACTGCAAATTTATACCTAATTACAATGTCATCGGGGACAAAGCATATCCTTGGTCATCACTCATACTTTAATGCCTTCCACAATTGTTTGACGATCCCTTCTGAGCGCGTTCATATTTCACTGCTCTACGGTTCGAGGTGAGTGATCAGTTCTATCGCCGGAGAAAGCGCCACAATGTCTTCACTCGGTTCTATCAGTTTCGTGGTGGTTATCGCTTTATGCTTAGCTATCACCTGCGAATCCTGGCCTTTTCCTTATCACAGGTAAGGGCCTTATGAAAGCATTCTTTTCCCTTTGAAGGAAGTTCTGTCATTTAGAAAAGGTATTTTCTGCGGAGTGATAACGACTTTTTTTCTTCCAGGAACATGCTGTACATGAAAGCTTTGAAAAAGTTAGCTGGAAAGAAGGCCGAATCGATCTCCTCGCCAACCATGTCTAAACGCTTCTCGAGCAACGACGACTGGCAGGAGGCCGAAAGTGGACGAGAACGCCGTAGACAAGCGCAGAAAAGTTTCCGAAACTGTTACTTCAGGTGGCTATACATTTAATCAGCCTGCTTTCAAGCTCTATAAATTTTTTATTTTAGTGCGATCCAATGTTGGATGAGACGGGACGACGACGGACAAATTGACGAGGGCCGCTAAAGGACAGTTCGGTGGTCTCCTACACTGACATTTCGGTGATCGGAATGCCATGGCGCTGTTTGTGTTGGTATACCATTCAGGGCGATAATGTCCTCTTGGTGCATGGAATAGCTGTAAAAGAAGCATATCACAGTGCAATTGTTGGTAATTGTTCGAGCAGCTGACTGTAAAACACTTGACTGGCTGGCAAAGGCCATAGGTGGGCCCTGATCCATCATATCCAATCTTCGTATTTGCATTCCTTTCTCCTTTAATCTCATTAATCTGATTATCTCGTCATCTCTCTTATGACGGGTAAAGAATCATGAGGCTAGTCGACTTATATCTAATCGAGATGAGCCGACGTAATGCAAAGGCCATAAACCAAGTAAGCAACCCGCCTTCGACGCCTACCCGATTTTCTGCTGCAGACGTCAACTGACTTTGAAAAACTCTGGTAACACCTACCGTATCTGCCGTCGACGTAGGAAAGGCTCCCGTGTTTTACGGATAGTGAATCGACACACGTAGCAGCATTGTTTTTGACTCCTAGGGCCAACAGAAATAGCCTTGACCGCGTGACACTTACAGATCACTTGGCCAACAATTTCTTATTTTGTTAAGGGGCTTGATAAAATACGCTGCTCTCGAATTTTGAGGTGGTGAGTGTCTGTTCTTGTCACTAAGGAAAGGCAAGCAAACGGCGCTTTGTATCAACCATCCAGTATCCTTTCATTAGAATAATGGGACTTTCCGAGCCATAGTCAATCTAAGAAGAGTAGAAACATTCTGCAATAGCGGCCGCAGCGGTTCGGCAGTCGTCTCTCCGTAATGCTTGGAAGCGAGTGGCTGGACTCGTTCCGTGTTCGATCCCCGGTGATGGAGTTCGGTTAGCGAACCAAAAAACTCTCGCTGACCTTGCACGGCAAGCCGTGAGGGACTCACCCGGTACCGTCGAGGTGCTCCGAATGGAGAGACGGAAGCCAAACGAGGAGACAGTCTCGGCTGTCGAACACTGACAGGGCTCAAAGCCCACCCGCCATTGTACGAGGAAGTCGGTGTCCTATCCAGGATGCCCTCGCGTGGAGGTGCTCCCCGTGGAGACACGCAGAGGGACGCTGCTGTGTGTGCCGGTCACCGCGCAGCCCTGCTTTGAAGGTTTGACTGCTGGCGGGCTGTAGACAACCCAAAAAAATTTTTAAGAAAAGAAAAGAGACATTCTGCAAGCACAACGAGAATGAACTCGTGACCTGGTTGATTGTGAGCAGTTACGGGCCAGTGTTTGACTCGTGTCAGACCAGTGATTGGCGATGTGGTAAAACATGAACGTGAACCACAATAGGGAAATGCTGACAAAAACTCAGCTCCTGTGCCTTAACCATCTAATGTCATTCTGATGAATAAAACTGAGCATTTCGAATGTTCAACGATCTAGTAAAAGTTCACATACACTATTTCCAAGGGGGCAGAATGATTGATAACATGTAACTCACCAAAGGGTGAGCTAATGCATTTAATGCTGTGGCGCAGTTGTTACCGCTGGACACCTTTTGAGTGGTCTCGATGATAGCAACTTGGATTTATCTGCTATCGAACACAGCTCTAATCAATAAAATCGTGTCATATATTTAATTTATTTCCTCCTGAAACCTCTAGAAAAAGAAGCCGTTGGTGAAACAAGACTCTTCAAACAGCAAGCAAGTTTGTTAATTTTGAGTGACTTGGCAAAAATGACACTTTATAGGCCATTAAAACCTGGTGGAAGGTATAACTAAAACATTTCAAGATGCTTGGCTCAAGACTTGGCTGGAAATTGATCCCGTGCAATCCCGTCAGGGTGATGTTTCAGCCATGGATCACGTCTGCAGACTTTGTTGGCTGTCCCAGGTTTTGGGCGCGATGCAAAAGCTGTCCCTCCGCGCGGTGAGAAGCATCACTCCCTCCAGTAACAAATGCAGTAACAATTTCTAAAAAAATCTGTTGTCAGACAACAAAGTTAGCTCAGCCACTGTGCTCTGACTAAATGCAAGGCGGGACTAGGTTGGCTGGGCTCCCTCGGCGACGCATGCTTGAGTGGATTATACTTTTCTACAATCGATTCGTAAAGTCGTGGGGTCGATTCCCTATCGGATTCTATCCCTTCTGTCTTACACCAAAGGCTAGTACCCACATGAACACCCTTATTCGTACTTTGGACAAATGCAATGCGACCCTCTGTTGCCTTGAAAACTGGGAAACAGTGAGGACTTGTTGCAGTGAGGTCGCAGCTGTCATAGGAGGGTATGAGTACTTTATGTTTAGACGAGCCAGCGACACTAGAACAGAAAATTTAGCTTCTTTGGAGCCAGCTTGCTAATAGCATCATTTTAGGCGACCGACCTCCTGCAATAGAACTCATGACTGTCAGCCTGTTTGCCATTTCTTAATTGCCTGAATGAAGTAGCTGAGGCAGGGGATGCCGTGTTTCACTTTTTATCACTGGGGATTCTGTTTGATCACAATTTATTTACAAATGCCGCCGAGGGAGCCCAGCCAACCTAGTCTCGCCTTGCATTTAGTCAGAGTACAGTGGCTGGGCCAACTTTGTTGTTGTCTGATAACAGATTTTTTTAGAAATATTAATACTTTTTCGCACCTGTATTTTGGTTGAGAATTCAGAATACATACAAGAAATTTGC
>JASANH010001065.1:0-70679 GCA_030248295.1 Mesodorylaimus sp. YZB2_4
AAGGACGGAGGAAGACGATGGATGCAGAAAACAGAAAATGCCGCTTATGGCTAGGAAAGGAGTTAGAGGGTGCTAAAAGACTATTAGGCTTGCACCCAAAGAGCGAGATGCTAAAAGCAGAATTCTTGGATGTTCGCGAGAGGCTCAAAGCTTTTGATCGCGAGGAAGTTAGAAAGAGGTTAATGAAAACGCATTATAGGGACCTGGCAACTGACCAGTTTACATTAACAACGGCCAAGTTAATGCAGAAAAACTCGGCTGAGAGTAGGACAATTTATGCGATCCGCGGGGAGGATGGGACCTTGTACGAAGACCACCTGGAAGTCATACAGGAAATAAGAAGGCAGTACGCGCATCTGTTCACCAGTACAGGATCAATTGACGGGGAGGCTGCTGATCTCTTCTTGGGTTAGGCTCCTTATTGCTTAGCTGATGACCAAGACAGGGAGGAACTAGGCAAGGAGATTGACGAAGATGAAATACGGACTGCGATGCGCACATTTAAAAAGAAGAAGTCGCCCGGCAGTGACGGCCTGCCAATCGAATTTTACATTCTTTTTTCGGCTGACATGGGATGGATACTAAGTAAGGTCTACGGGGCCTCATCAAGGTTAGGCGCCCTCCCTCCTAGCTGCTACCTCGGCATAATTTCTCAACTGTACAAGGGGGAAGGGGATAAGGCGGAAAGGTCTAACTGGCGGCCACTGACAATGTTAAATGTGGACTATAAGATTCTTGCGAAAGTGCTGGTCATGAGACTAAGGAAAGTGATGGGCAAGGTGGTCCATCCGGACCAGACCTGCTCGGTGCCTGGAAGAGACATAGTCGAATGGGATTATATGAATAGAGTACTCGAATACTTTGGGCTAGGACCAGTCTTTCAAAGCTGGATTCGACTGATCTATAAACCAGGGAAGGTCTCATCAGCGGTGCAGGTGAATGGCTACATCTCATCACCCTTTAATCCAAGCAGAGGAATCCGGCAGGGGTGCCCTTTGTCGGCCTTATTGTACGTGCTCGTCTCAGAGACAGTCACAAATTTCATTAGGAGGGACGCAGCTGTAAAAGGATTAGACATACTAGGACGGGAGCTGAAAATCAGCAACTTTGCTGATGATACCAACTTTTTGGTGGCGGATACTGCCTCTATCAAACGCATTTTTGAAGTGTACAAAACATTTAGGAACGCCTCGGGTGGCACGCTGAAAGAGGCAAAAACCAAAATTTTACCACTAGGCGCGACAGCAGCAAACAGGACAGGGATGGAGGAGGATCTGTCAAAGTATTTGGTCCAGCAGTTAAAAGTGTATGGATTTTGGATTCGCAGCACTGGCATGGAGATAGCGGATAACTGGGCAGCTGCAAGAGACCATATAGGAACATTGAATAGTAGGAGTCCCCACAGTGAGATATCATATTTTGGGAGAGTCCATGTCTTAAGCACCTATTTTCTGTCCAAAGTGTGGTACTTAGCATCGATTATTGCGCCGGATGCTGATTTCCAGAGATATGTTGAGAAACATATGGATGCATATTTCTGGCATCCTTCTAAATCGAACATGGTGAATAAATTGATTTTAAAACGAGGCAGAGACCTCGGAGGTGTTAACTATCCAGACGTGAATACCAAGGTTCTAGCTTTCAGATTGATGCTTCTTCTACGTAGGCTGACTGCACAGCAGGATGCTGCGTGGGGTGCGTGCTATGATTTTTTCTATGAGAGAGTGCGATATGCGAGCCTGAACCAATTGGACAGCATAATGGTGCCTCAGCTGTACAGGGATATACGCAGGGCTGTGAAGACAGCCAAATTCAGTTTATTGGATCGAGGCACTGTTGGATTGGATACAAGAACATATCCGATTAAACACGTCAAGACCAAGCTGCTGTATGAGCACATGATGGAAAATAAGGCGGGGAAAGCTACGCTAGCAATGCAGGAGTATTGGAAGGGGAAGCTAGGAAACGAGCATATCGACTTTAAGGCATACTGGAGGCTCAATAGGACCAAGCACGTCGATGGCCATACGCGAAGTATACACTACGCCCTACTGTATAAGGCACTGTACACAAGAAGCAAAGTCTCGCATTTTGCATCTGAGGTTGATTCACACTGCAAGTACTGTAAGAAGCAGGGAACAGATAAGCACGAGGATGTGTACCAAGTAAACAATATGCAATGAAAGTTTGTTCCATGGGCCAGACACGCCCCGTGGCCTGGTGGGTTAGGCGTCTGCCTCTCACGCTAGGTGCGCAGGTACGGGCGAGTGTTCGACTCGAGGGCTGGTAAATCGTTTCGTGGTAAATGTGTCCCTTCACCCTTGAGTGCGCAAAAGCGTTTGGTGATGTGGAAAAACATGAACATGAACGCGTCATACGATTTATTTTTCAGGGCTTTGGGGCGCTTATTATTTAACGCGTGTTTGGGTCCAGCAGTCGATTCTATGTCGTTTTTAAAAAACGGGTAAGCATAGTGTGTCTGCTAGAATTTTTATAAATCCTGAGCCTATTATACACCATTTTGAGAGGGACCAGTAAACACTGGGTTTTCAAGCTCCGAAGCTCCAAAAAATAAAATCCGCTTTGTTTTAAATAAAAATCTAATAATTTTTTCCTATGGTTCCATTCCATGTTCCGAAGATGCGAACAAGATAAAGGAGGTTTATTGTTTGGTTTTGATTTTCAGTGAAAATAAAATATGTATTTCGCTTACGGACACCAATATCGGTATAATAATCGGCGGTTGTTTGGCGTTTTTTACTACCTGGTTGTCTTCTATTATTATTCCCATTTTAATTATGAAACAAAAGTTCGAGAAAAAAATAAGGCGACTAGAAAGCGACACGTTTGCAATGGACTTCTTTGCGAATGAAAGGTATGTGTTTAGTTTAGGAAGCGTTTCCATTTCTTTGCACCTTGATGTTCCGTTCAACTCCCGGGCGGGATGGGCCCTAAATTAAAAAAAGAATCAGGCTTCAGCTCGTGCCAAATTCTAATCTAATTTTATACAGAAAAATTGAAATTCCCGCTTACTTCTTATCTTCTGGCGAAATTATGGCCCTTGGCTTCGAAGATACGGAGTTCTTTTCTCTGTGACAAAGTTCCCATTTTTAATCGGGGCCTCAAGAGAGACCGCAAGTGATGGAAGTGTAGTAGTCGCACTTATATTTAAGGTATTCACAGGCTCTTTGAACCACGCTAAAACCAGGTCTCCAACGTGGAGAGAAGGCATCTTTTCCACACGACATAAATATAGGAAGCCCCCGTCTCGTCTCTGTGTTCATTCTGTTACAAAACGAATGCTTCTTTGAAAATCCTCATATTCAAACGGCCCTTACCACTGATTTCCAGCAAATTCACTACCCATGTCAGTCAGTTAAAACGAACTCCTATGTTTTGGGTTGTCAGGCTTTCCGCGCCGGTGGGCTGAAGACGAGAAATCTATCGAATTTAAGTTTCTGATTGACGAATGAAACGCGTGTTGTGTATTTGTGGAAAAGATAGGGATGAGAACGTTACTTTTCAAAAACCCACAAAAAATTAAGTATAGTCAAAACCGTGCATGTTCTCAACAAATACAGATATTTTAAATTACCCACGTTTCAGAGAAAAAGTTTTTGACAAACTAAACATCATTTATGTTTTGTTTTTTCCAACCAGGCATCGAATTTGTTGCGCCATTTAGCGTTAGAGTGGTGAAAAATCGTGGCTTCTTGTTGAGTGACAAATAATACGCCGCTCGAGTCAGTGAAATTGTTTTCTCCCAACACGTTCATTAGCGTTTGGTACGCGTATGAGGAGTTTCTTTTGGTCAAATTGCCATATGGAATAGTGGGGCCGTAGTGATGAAGATTGGCAAGGATAATTAATCGTGCTAATGATCTTGCGGGTTCGCTTTTGGCAAATATTCGTGTCGTAAGTTCCTATATGGTCATTGTTGCCACAATTGGGTCTGAAATAGATGTGTTGCGTAGGAAAGTGGAGTCTTCACAGAATTCGTACGAAAACCAGGGATTTTACACCACTAACCCGGGTAGAACTAATCGTAAGCGCGTGATTTACTTTAAAAATTCGAAATTCCCGCCTTTTACAGAAACGTAGTCTGTGCTCCTCAATTAAATTGGAGTTTCCTTTTCTTGGTTCATTAGAAGAAGAAACGAGGAAACTAGGAATTTAGCCACTTGAGAAATGTATTCGTACGAACCCCATTTAAACTCAGGAGTGCCTTACCGTTGTCGGGAGGAGTGCGGTTCATTGGTCCAGGTTGCCAATCTGGTTTTTCGAGTGGTGTCAGCATTATGTCGGCCAAAGGATATGGTTCAGTGTATTTGTCTTCCTCGGGCGATCCGTTGGAGGAAGATGGTAAGCGGGCGGGAAAACATGTGGCCGGAGGATGGACGTCGTTGTTGGTGATTGGTGTCATGGGTCTGGCTTCGTCGTTGTGAGTATCTGAGAATGGTGTGAAGGCTGGTGGAGAGCGGGTGTCGTATACTTCGGGCGTTGTCTCTACCGGTTGACGTTCTGGTTGTTGCTGGTACTGATAAGCCGCGGAGGGGTAATCGAAGATGGATTGGCGGTTTTCATGTGCGTAAATGGTCTGCTTGGGTTTTGTGGCAGTGGGGGGGTGGTGTGTGGTCGGCGGTGGTGGCGGAGGAGCTGGCCGATGTCGACGGGTGGCTGGAAGTGGCGAAGGAGCGTTTGTAGTTCGTGAAAACGCAGGACTAGCTGCGGACGGATTCCAATTTTCTCGTCGTCGAAGGATGAAACTGATCAACCGATTGAGGGGCGAGGGGCGCGCGGGAGGGGGCGAGGGCGAGCGTTGACGTGGAAGATGGTCCTAAAAGAAAATTTGGTAAGAGCTGCAACTGAAAAGCGCCAGTCATATTGCACTTACCCGCGCGTACTGGTTGAGGAAAAAATGCATGCAATGCAAAATGAACCAATTTCTAACTCGAACTCGAAAGAAGGCGAGGATAGAAGCGAACAAGAGCACAGCAATAAGAGGGACTGTGATTGCGAGTATTTCATTGTTTGTTACGCCAGCTGGTTCGGAGTTCGAGTCGTAGGAATCAACCAGGTTCGGGGCGGTGGCACTGTTGGTTCGCAAGAAAGGGGCACCGTCTTCCAGTTCGAAAAATGCGACGCGTGCGGTTGGTGATAAGGTGGGTGGTTCGTGCGAAAGAGAGGAGGCAAACGAGTTCCTAAAATCGAGAAAAAGACGAACATGGAGAAGTGAAATCTGGGATAACTCGATTTTTCATTCGCTCCTACAGAATAACAAATTAGAGGTATCGAAATGCCAAATACGGTATATTCCCGCGCGCGTTTTGCTCAGAAAATTAAAAAGGACTTACTCACCGGTTTTCTAATCGACAGTGACAGTTGTGGGTGGATATGGGGTGTAGAGCCAGAGGGGAAAGACAGAAGCTGAAGCAGCCAGACGGCGGAAATTCGGCTTGAAGACGGTGAAGATGAAAGAAAGGAATTTGTTCTGTGCCTAGGTCGGCTAGCGCGCTTCCATAAACGTTGATAAGGAGAATTGCCTCAACAAACGTGCACCGTCTCAAATCGGCGAGTCGAACCTCCATGTTGTCGCAGTACAAAAGACCGAGACCATCAACGGTAGAAGCACAGCGACAATCCGCCACCGCCTAAAACAGATCAAATAACATAAAACTGATATTTGATCTTACTGCGAGGGGGAGGGAGTACCCGAGGCTGAGACCTAACTAACGGTTAAGGCATCAGCTTCCCACGCTGGACGTGCATTCGGAGGTGAGGGTTCGACTCTCGCCTGTATGAAAAATGAATGTTGAATACTGTTCATGTTCCTTAGCCTGCGAGTGCGCTGAATGGTGCTACTAAGGAAAAAGTATGACACGTTTCATAACATGAATACTTACTGAAGGAAACCAGGGGCCAAAAACCAAAATTACCAAAACACGAAAACCACAAGCAAAACTCATATTCACAAATAACAAACTCTTTTTGCTACAGAAATGTTGGATGACGTACGCGTAACCGATCAAGATGCTGCTGTACAACCTCTATTTATAGGCGAGCACCGCAGGACTGGTTTTAGGCGGGAAGTAAACAGCAAAACAGGGTTATTTTGCATAGAATGGCTCACAGTTTTGCATGATGTACGGACGTGGAGACCGTTTTTTGTTTGGTGATAAATAAAACAAGTTCTGTGAAACACGAAGATGTTGGAAGATTATGTTAATCGTCTACCTCCCCAAAGGGAAGCAACACGTTTATTTGTCGCCGAACAAAAAAACGGACACCAAGTCCACACGTTATGCAAAACTGGCGATGAGAGCCATCTATGTACAGTAACCCGATTTTCTGACCATATTCCAGAAAACTTGATAAAAATTGTAACATGCAAAAATTTTTCGTAGAGGTGTCTGTGACTTATTCCACTAATCGTAAGCTCGCTGTGAAAGTCAATTGAGGTGTCTGTGGAAAAGCCTGACTTATTGTACCTACAGTACCTACACCAGAAACAAAACGGGGTCGTTGTGATTTTCCTTTTGCGTATGCGGCACTACCCAACATTTGGCCACAGCGTACCCGAGTGTCTTGCCCCAAAGTAATCAGCATGAGGAAGAAGAGAATGGACCAAAAGAGGACACTCCGAATGGCTCCCTACGCTTTAGGAAAGGCAACGAAAGCAAGGCCAGGAAAAAGCATGGAGTAACAACGAGGTTGGTTGCTATCATAATAGCTTACTGAGCCCAGATTCGGACACCGCATCGACTGGCACACCAAGCAAGACGCACAGGTGTCCGACAATTGAGAAGGTTGCTAGCCCGGCCAATGCACTAGTGAATGTGTCCACGGCAGTCACGATGTTCGCATCTCTAAAACTCGGCTGAATAAAGAAAAGGACACAACTCAAAGTCCAGTAAGGGCACCTGAAGAAATTATTGTGGAACTCATTGTAACCGCCCAGAGTGAACAAACTGCCCTGCGCTGATCCTAATGAGTAGAACACCCGCACTGCAGCCATTCGCCACACCTAAAAAAACAGACGGAGCTTGCATTTGGGGCAGTTACACCAATAAGTGCTTTCCTCGACATCCTGAAGTTTGTCAGCTTTAAGTGATAAGTAGAACAAAATCCCATCCTTGGCTCCCGGCAGTGACAGACCATAAGCAAACAGAATGATCAAGGTGACGTGCGGAAAGAAGGCAGTGAAGTAGACGACTTTGCCGCGGATCTGCACTCCACCCCACAAGCACAGGACGACCAGTACCCACGCCCCAGTCAAGCAAGCTAGCGGCAATGTGTTCACCTGGCCAGGATTATCAAACGTCGAGTCGGCTTGGGCGCTCAGCAGGTAATAACTAAACGAAAAACATAAGCAACATGCCTGAGTACCTGCAAAATCCGGGCAACATATACACCCACTAGAAGAACTGTTCTGCAGCCGTCATTTTGTTGCCATTGTCGATGTCCGATTTCCATGCAAGCGCACTCTCTCCACTGAGGCACAAACGGTTGGAGTAGATGGAGCTGCTGTCATTCGTCAGTGCTTGGCGTCTTCCACTTTCGACATACACGCCATACAAGAAGATTGCTGACGGTACCCCCGCATGGCTTCGTGGACTTTCCTGCAGTCGTCCGCGTGTGGATGCTTCCGACCCAGAGCGGCTCAGACCGAAAGGACGCGAAGAAGTAGTAGTTCGCCCAGGCAATGAACACGTAGTAGTAGATGACCACATTGTACGTGACGAGGACCACCCCCCTCCAACCGAGACCTAAATAACAAGTCAAAGCATAATGGACAGATTTACACTCTCTTTCGTGAATAAACTACACATTCAAATGCAAGAAGCTGTTCAAAAATCCATGTTTCTTTGAACGAAACTACACCCGAAAGACCTCCTTTTACCTATACGTTGGGAAAGATCATTGGCATGTGCATTCACAGAAGTGAGCTCGGACCCGGCGAAGGTTAAGTTGGCACTCACCTTGAAACTACAGTAGGGTGCCATTCGGGCAAACACTTTTATCAGTCCAACAGCGCTGTATTGACCCAGCGCGAGCTCCATTGCGTAGAGGGACAGTCCACAGAGAACGAACGAGATACCATATGGGAACAGAAAGGCACCTAAAAATGGAACCGCGTGTTCGTAATTGCAACTTTCGAAGTCCTCGGTCCCACGTACCCCCTCTGCTCTTGTAAGCCAGGTGCGAGAATCGCCAAACATTGCCTAGACCGACCGAATAGCCGAAACAGGAGAGGATAAACTGCAACTTGTTACCCCACTTTTCGCGCCCATCATCAGTTTGCGCCTTACTCTTTTGCGACCGCGGTTTGACCATTTTGAATTCGAGTCGACAACGCACCCAGTCAACGGGTCAATGCAAAAGCAGAATGCAAGAATGACACAATCCAAAGGCTGCCTACCAGGGGTCTCTCTCCACTTTACACTTCCCAAGACCGCTTTCGTCTGGCTCTTTACGACTCTCACATCTTTATTCCGCGACACCTTGCGCGCATTCTCTCCATGGCGGCTCGCACAACACCAATCAAACATCCGCAGTCTCATACATTCTGTACTGTGAGAAAAAGGCGCGAAAGCAATACGGTTTCTTCGTGAAAAATATTGCCCTTTCTTTTCAAAATTAAACTACTCATGTTGGCCGGCTCAGGTTGCCTTTCAGCACTTCGGAAAGGTCTTTGAAAAGTACGAAATCTTTTGCTAATCATGATAAGATTAGCAAAAGCTGACCTGAGCAAAAACTCTAGGTGCAGTGCATTTTATCTCACTAATCGATGATTTGCGCCAGAGCCCGTCACAACTTGATTTCCTGGCAACTTGATCTTGAAATGGTGCCCCCGCAGTGCGCCAACGATAGGCACGTGTGGTAAGTGGCCAGAACTATTCTTGCTTCTCTGAAATTCCAATTTCCTTAGAAATCTAGTGCTTTGAAGAAGGTGCCAAGCCTGCCCGGTCATTTATCTAAAGGGGCGTCGTACCTGCAAGCGAGTCCTTTCAGTCAAAGGTTAGACACCAGCGAGCTTTTCTCTGCTGCGTCAGCCAGGAAGGCAGCAAGCATGCCTCTCCCTGCTGAAGAAATTCACAAAGTCGAGGCATGGCGGCAAGAAGGGTTTGGCTTGTGTAATAAATTTGCATTGAAGGAAGGGGAATCGAGGGAATCTAAGGAAAAACGTGCGTGCAAAGCTGGATGGGAGAATTGAACCTATGCTTATCACGTGGCATTGGTCGTTAGAAGTATGGCTCAAATCCCCTCTTTGTTTTGAAAGGCAAAGGGGTCTGCCTCTTGACTGGGCTGCTTTCCACTACTAGTTGGTTCTTTTTGCCCCTCCCATCTTGTCAGATCAAAAACATGCTGAACAACATCGTGGCCCGGTAGGAAATCGTGCAAAACAATCATCAAGAAACAGTATTTGATTATACAAAGACCCTTTCTTTTACTAACATGAAACTTTTATTAGAAACCTGAAAAATCGGCCCTCTCATTGACCACTTCATCTCTGAACCGCTATTGGGACAACTCACCGCAAAACTACCATTGTTATAGTGTAAAAGCTCGCTGGATAACAGTAACAGGCGAGCGAAAGCATCAGAAGATTTTTCCCAGTCACCTTCGACAGTTGACTAGACTTTTCTAGCGACAAAATTTTATGAAATGGCTTTTTATATACTTTCTGCTCAGTGACTGTGTTATCAGACTCGGTGTCTGGAGCAAGACGGGCTTTAAGGTGTGCTCGAGCGTCAATATTCTGTTCGACCACTGCTGAAAAAAGGAGTCTGCCCAGTGACTGTGTTAACGGACACAGTGACTGGAACTTTGTAACTGGAATTGTTTCTGTACAAGCAAACGCATCCACCTCGCTGGAGTCCAAACGCCTCATTGTAAAATCTCGCTGGAAAACGCTTCTGGAATACGGTCTTCGAACCCGAGTTCTGCGCGACATGAAGAAGATGTTAAAAGATTATGCTAGTCTTCTTTTTCCTCAAAATTTAGCAACACGCCGTTCGTTTTAAAAACCAATCAGGAGCGGGAAAGGAGGCACGGCTAACTGAAACCGAGATTCACTAAATTTGAATTTCCCGCCAAAAAATGGGTGGGCGGGATACTGTAGATACTCTGGTTCGCTAACCATACTTTACCCTGTGCGCGATGGTTGTCTGCTAGAAGGCGGGAAAGGACGCACGGCTAACTTAGTTAAGATGACGTCACCAACGCTTAAGGATAGTCTCAAAAATGGCCCCCTTTGGGGTTCCAAGTATACTACTACAGATGTTGAATCGATTGGCGAAGTGCGCGTTTGACCAATTGGACCAGACGTTCATACACGCCACCCATCCAGGGCGCACATTCATGAATGAATGTCCACTTGATGCCCAAATGGTTGATGTAGGAGAGAACTTGGTCATTCTTGGTGAGTTTTCTCCACAATTCATCAATGGCTGACTTGGCTAACTTGAATTGTGTGGCATTGTCTGAAAGAATGTGTGAAGGTGCCCCACGGCGAGCCACAAAACGACGGAAGGCTAACAGAAACTGATCGGCTGACATGTCGTCCACCAGTTCCAAGTGCATGGCTCTCGTAGCCAAGCAAGTGAACAGTCCGACCCAAACTTTGACTGGAACTTGATCGCGTTTGACGTAGATTGGTCCAAAGTAGTCCAAACCTGTCCACGTGAATGGGGCTGATTCGCGAACTCTGGATGATGGAAATGCTGGCATCGTAGGTGGAGCATATGGACCACCTTCCACTCGTTTGCATTTCAAGCAAGACTTCACGCATTGGCGAACCACTGAACGACCAGATGGTATCCAAAAATTGTGACGAATTTGCGACAATGTGTGACTCGTCCCGCTGTGCAGGAGTTTTTCATGAAAGCTGCGAATGACCAATGTCGTGAACCAACGTTTCTTGGGTAGGAGAATTGGAGAGATTGCGTCTCTTTCTAAAGTTGCATTTGTCAATCGACCTTTGCATCAAATAATACCGTCTGCATCCAACCCAACATTCAGATGGTCCTGAAGTGGTGTACGCTTGCCCTTCGCAATGGTATTGAACACATCGGCAAAGTTGGTGGCTTGAACATGCTTGATCCACAGTCTTCGCGCGTCATCGATTTCAGTGACTTCCAAATTCTTTCCTGTTGATAAAGCCTTGCCCTTTGTCCTTTTGATGAAACGAATGCACCAAGCGGTGATACGCAGTAGTATTGTTAAACTGGAAAACCGAGAGGATCAATGCCAAACGGACTCGTGCATGGATTTGTGGCGATCAGTGATCCCAGCAACTACCATTCTATGCACACCAGCTTTTTTGGTTTTGGTTCTCACGATTCGGAAAATACCAGTCTGCAGCAGAAACGTTCAGTAGCGGCGGCGATAGAGAGTAAATATGATACATTTCTAAAAAAGTGGCCACTTGCGCCCCTGTACAGAATCCTGACTGCCTTGAAGACTTTATACTGAAGTGAAATCTATCAGGATGTTCGTTTTTCACTTGCCATCCTAATGTGACTTTTCTAGAATGCAAAAGACGTTGAATTTGTCGATTAAAACGTGCCACAACAGCTAAGCATTACAGCTGCCAACGTCACGATGATAGCCAGTGTGCTAAGGAAAAAAGTAAAAGATACATCCAGATTTATTCAGAATTATTCCTCTTCCAGTTTGGGCCCCTTTTAGACGGTTTTTTCCGCGTGAAGAAAGATCAAAGTCAACAATAGCGACCAAAGACTAAAAGAAAGCGATAAAAGCAAATGGAGCGGGGGTATTTGGACTCGCACCCATTCAGGGAGCTGACCCTGATTTTGGAAGCAATTTCAGGACTAGACCTCGACTTTGGAAGCGCCAGTTCCCGGTCGATTCCCGGCATTGATTGCCTGGGGAGCTAATCTCGCTACTGATTTCAGAACTGCCGCGGCATCGTGTTCTGAGTTCCCTATGCCCTAAGGCGTGACGGGTCCAGAAATAGTCATAAGTAGAGGTCTGGCTCTAGCTCTAGTTTATTATGTAGTTTTAGGCGGACATGATGACAGACGACCAATCGATACTGTACAGCTCACAGGCCTCACAGCATTGGCATCTTCAAAGATCAACAGTCGGCTTGACGAGTGCTAACAGCGCGACAGACATCTCCGGAACGACCACTGATCGCAATGCTTCGTAGTGGTGCGCCAAGCTCGTATGTTCGTCAAACGCTTTCTAAATGGGCACAGAATTCATGTATGTAATTTGTTTTAATATATTCCTTGCCATGATTTTAAGAAAACTACTCTTATGAAGTAAAACATGTCATACTTAATAATTTTGGCCTGCTTACTCGTCTGTAAATGTCGCCAAAAAAAACCTGCCTGCCCGGAAAGATGGTCCTTCTCGCCTGATAGGCTAAACTGCCACTAGCCCCACCCGTATGAATACATGCTCGCGACGGTGTGGCCTAAAAGAGTAGATATTTGGGTAGCCATTCCTTTCATGAAACCTCATCATATTACAAGGGAAGCGACTTACTTGCGCGATTTATTTCCAGCTGAAAGCAGGAATGGTCACGGACGGGCTGGAGGCTCGTGAAGCATTCCCGAACCCTGGCCCTGTGAACTCCGGCAGCCGATAGATTGCTGTCTCGTTGACTACAGTACATCCGGCAGGTCTCTCGAGACCAGTAGAAAATCGCTGTGGTGCTGCAGCGTACTAAACTAAGGGTTCTCGGTTTAGTAGAACGTGTTGCACCATACGCACCGAAAAATGATGCGCTCCATGCTTCTACGGGTCTTTACTGGTCACTGTCTCTGGCTCGAGCGCGATACAGTACACAGGCTCACTTGGTTACAACTATGGCCTTAATGTTGAGCTTATCTCAATGGCTGTGTTATTTGAATCTTGGCCTAGTCAAAAGGACGCATGCTAACTCGACCCGTTTCTCATCCCGCCATTCCTTATCAGACTGTGGAAGGGTACTACTCATCGGCAGGAGGCAAATAACGAA
Source organism: Mesodorylaimus sp. YZB2_4 (assembly GCA_030248295.1). NCBI lineage: Eukaryota > Metazoa > Nematoda > Enoplea > Dorylaimida > Dorylaimidae > Mesodorylaimus > Mesodorylaimus sp. YZB2_4. Next base: position 12,992 of record JASANH010001065.1, read on the forward strand.
GCACGTTAGAAATTTTTTAACTCAATGCCCGTCTGATTTTCTCACCATGCTGCCCCGTAAGAATGCGTGTTTTATTAAGTCTACTTCGAATCGTCAGTGTTTATCAGAGTGGGGAAACAATACTCCTGGCTGGCATATATGGGTACAGTACTCTTAGATATTAGCAATAGGTTCAGTTTACCTTTTCCCACTCAATAAGAATTTGATCTTTTTTCGCACAGATCGCAAGGGCGCACTGTTAGCTGCTTGACCCTTTCTTAAAATGCCTTATCAGTGCATGGAAAAGGTAATACTCAGTGGGCAATCATATTAACGTTTAATGTTTAAATTTTTGTGAAGTGGTACAGAAATTATACAGAAAGTACAGCAACATTTATTCCAACGAGATCAATAGGGAATACAAATCGTGACGGGAAGTCTAAAACAAAAAAAAAGATTGCAAGTTTTAGTTTGGGGGCCATCCATAAAGGAATCAGCGTTAAAAAACTGTTTTAAAAGTGACTTTTACTCGTGAATGCAAGTCTGCTGTCCACTTCGAGTCAGCTCCTTGGCATTAGGTTAGATATGAATTTTATGAAATCATGGATGTAATGTCTTGAAATATCATATATGAACTACGTAAAAATTAAAACCGACATGGAAGATTTCACAAAAGACGCTCACTATTTTGAGGCAAAAAATTCCTGGTTAGGCCAAATCGTGTACATATCGGAGGCCCCTGGGGCTGACGAGCAAAGTGTTGAAAAGAGCCTCGCCGAACGAGCCTCGCGGCGGCTGTGCTGCAGGGAAAGAATAAGAGCCCTGGCAGAGGCATGACAATGATATTTTGCCGCGAAGAAAAAGACCGCCTGCTGCGATTCGGATGCCCTAATCTAAAACGGGACCAGACAAGTTGCCTAAAAGAGAGCTGATCGAAAAAAATAGAAGACTGAAAAACAAAAACTGGCTAAGCCATCGATTTAGACCCATGCACGTTACCTAAATCGGCCAAAGGAAGCCGAAGCGGCATAAACCAAAGCTAGCCAGAAGGCCTACATGACTGAACGGATAGGTTGGATAGGCTATCTACCCACCCATCACCCAAAGAAAGTCCAAAGACATTCGAAAGAAATCAATCTCATGACTTCTCATTCTTTCTACCTCAACGTAATCTCAAAAACCGTATCATTTTCGCGGCGAGCAACTGATCGTCAACCAGTGGGAGGTTCCGCAGCCACGTCTTCCAGGCGGAATCGACTAAATCAGACGGCAGTAGCGCGCATGCTTTGATCAGGCCAATCCACTCACGAACCGCGGGAATATCTAGATAGGCATCGATAAATCCTTCGCTCTGCACTTTCCGAATAAGGCATTGACCGAAATGGAATAGGCATCCGAGCGTCTGAACCTGAAGAGTAGCTCGAGCGGAGTTGTGGCTGGCGGTCTCGAAATCCATGATGACGCTTCGCAGCAAACTGATGTTGTCAAAACAATCGATCAAAGCGTCGCGCAGCACAGTGAACAGGATGTCATACGTAGCTCTGGTTCGATTCGGGAGCAGCGCGTGACTACAAGGAACCGCTTCCCCATTGCAAAAGGCATGAATTGTGTAGAGTTGATGGAATTCGGATGGGACGAACTCTAATGTGCCATCTCCAATCCAGTATTCAGACAAGTTCATTACTTCGAGGTCAAACTCCAAGGCGAAGATGAGAATGTTATTCGCATTGTACAATAACATTTTCTCATTAGCTAACGGATGATCCGGGTCAGCGGTAAAGGCTTCTCGACCCCGCAAGGTCAGCTGATATGGGACTGGTAAGTCATTGATGTCCGCGATAGAGATGACGCTCTTAGCTAGAGCCCTAAAAGGGTTTTTGGTCGCGAAGAAACACATCACACCTGGGACTACATCTCTTACCCATAGAGACTACTTTTCATTCGCTTGAAAGTAGGGAAAGCCAATTCAGCAGCTTCTTGATCAGCCTGAGCAGGATATCGCTAGGCAATTGACGCAACGCCTTGTCGGTAAGCTTGCAGTGGTTTCAGGCCTTCACGGCCAGTGCGTTCGATGATTTCGCGCTTGATTTTTAAAGCCTCGACCGCCGCTCGATATAGAGGAGTGCAGAATTGAGAATGACCGCCGTCAGGATTCGTCATCACTCGACCATTTCGGACAGTCACACGGGACTTTTGCCCATCGCCAAGCTCCGGACACCTCCGACACTGGTAATAAATCACCTCTTGGCCACTAGCTAATTTTTTTGCTTTCGTCTTTTGGTATAAATTGAAATGGCCTTCGTTCACTCGACTTTCACAAATCAATAGGGTCGCGTTATGAAGAACTGTTAGCATGTACGTGGCTTCTCCGAAATCGGCATCTATGTTCACTTTTTGAAACTCAAAATCAAAACCCAAAACAACGCGATCTTGGCCGTCGTGCTTTTTGTCATAGCGGCGTCCTTTTTGAATTATGATGCGCAATTAGTTTCCCAGTAAGAACGCATTTGCTTGCTTTCCTTATTTGTGCAGATACGGTATCATTGATCTGAACATTAGGCGAATAGGCCGGACTCTGAGGTCACGGCTCCGTTCGCTTATGCACTGGGCGAACAGGCTGGACGGGCGAACAGGCTGGACAGGCGAACAGACAGGACGGGCGAACACGCCGGACAGAGCCTCCAATACACGCTGCATTTATTCTTGTAGTTTTCATAATTGCTGTCTTGTCCAAACATGCCGACACCCTATATAACAGCCTATAATCATTATAGGCTGACCTTCAAAATGTTTGAAAATTTAAAAAAAAGGGGGATTGCGCAGTCGCAGCCGAGGAAAGTTTTTTTTATTCACCTTCATTCTGCGCGCACAAGCAAATTTTCCGCAGTATATTTTAGCTTTTTCCAGCTCTGGTGCGGATTAGGTATCATTCGTGAAAGGTGTTTTCGCCTCCGCGCGCAGAAAAATTCAGTGATTGCGCATCAGAAACAACGAAATTTGGTGATTTCAAGCCCAAAATAGCAAAATTCAGTGATTGCGCATCAAAACCAGCAAAATTTGTGATTTTAAGGAAAAAAAGCAAAGTTCACAGAAATTCACAGATGCAGACATGTGCGTGATGTGGCCATGTACGATGTGAAATCACTGTTTTAAGAGATGCCTCTATCCCCATCTCAATGTATGAGATACCTCAATCTTTATAGATAGAGATACCTTTATCTCAATCTCTATCTCAATCTTTCCAGCTATCTCTATCTCTGTCTCAATCTCGACCTTTTATAGCTGAGTTAGAGATAGAGATCGAGATCAGCGATGGCAATTTTAAATATCAAGCACCGTGTTTTGAAAACGTTGAATGGAAGGAAGAACCATTTGAATTTTGGACGAAGCGCTCATTCGAATTGCCCGATATGTACAGCATAGCTGTGGATATTTTATCTATTCCGGCGACGTCGGCACCTGTTGAACGTGTATTCATTCGAGCGAGTTTTATTCTTAGAAGAAAACGTTATAATTTGGATGATAAAAAGTTGGAGTCAGTACTTTTTTACAAAGTGACTATTGATTTTGTTATTTGAAAGCGTGATCTGTTTTGTTTTTCCTTCAAGCTGCTCGATTTCGTGCTTTTTTGCAGCGATTGCTGATTAAAAAAAAGATGGATTATGTAAAAAAAATGTCAAAAAAATGTCAAAAAAGTATTTCTTCATCTCTATCTCTATATCTATCTCTGGTGAGATTAAAATATCTTTATCTCTTCCTTTTCCACTATCTCTTACAACAGTATGTGCAATGTGCATGACTAGATGTTAGCACGGGCTAATAAAAAAGTGACGGGTTCGCATACTGTAACTTGGGCAAGAGCGAATGGTTCAGGTCGGCCTGAGCAGCTAGACACCGGTCAAAGGCCAGTAACCGCTTGGACAGTTAGTTAATAGTTGACGAGTGTCACCTTATGACCACCGGCAGTGACCAAACAGCTGCGTTTCTCCTTGCTTGGAACGAGAGGGTTGGGCGCTGGTGCCAAACTTTTTGTTGTGAAGATTCGCCCTTCACTAATCGATATACCAGAATGTCTAGCCACCAAGACAGGTCTGTCAGTCCTCGTTTTTGATACTGATCGAGAACAGTCGCAAGTTGCCCACTTGCCAATTTTACTGAGTCACTTCGCGTGCATCATGTCGACGTCGGGCCGTCGCAGCGTGTGCCTGCACACATGCAGTGAAAATAACGGCTTCCGTCATCTATGGTCCAAGGACCATCGTTCCTGTCCAACATGCGCCAAGGTTGGGAGATCAACCGAGTGCTGTGCCCGGAAGACTATAACGATGGCAAGGGCGGCCTGGCCCATCTTCTGGTGGAAGTTGGATGGAAACGATGAAGGAATGGGCGACGGAGACGAGAACATGGAAGCGACCATATTGGAGCGACTGCCGGGTGGCGTCTACCGTATCCAGTAGAGCGACCAGCTGCCGTAAGTTGTCAGTTTCTTACATAAACATTAGTTAATAGCTGGAAGAATCATAGATTAGGCTTTATGCTACATGTGTCCATGCCTTCATTGTACATATGACTCTACACACGTGGACACTATTGTGACAGTTCGTGAGCACGACTGGTTCATTTAGGCCACGGTGGATGAAAGTGGATGTGCCCCCACCCATACTGGAGGCGGGGGCTCGTTTCAGACGTGAAGAAAGGGCACTAGTCCGGGTAAGCTACGGTGTGTAGCTCGCCCTACTAATTATGCACCTGTACCTTACGTTGGTACCCTTCCATCCAGGGCTGTCTTCCGCTCCAGGCAGCTACCATAAACATATTTACGTGCTGGATGGCGGCTGAACGGACATGCCAGAGCTCACGTATCACGATGTGAAGCGGGTTAAATCGTAGTCTCGTCCGAACGCGAAACATGATATCTTCTTTCAGAACCTATCCACGGAGGTCACGGCAATGAACGATTTAGGCGAAGAACTGGCCTGCTTCGATGTTTTAATTGATTTCACGTTTTTATTTCATCTACCACATAATAATGACAGTAACCCTTTTCAGGCAAACCATTCTTCGCTTAAATCGTACATTGCCGTGACCTCCGTGGGACCGCCTCCAAATCGTCGTACCGATACGACGATTTGCAGGCGGTCTTGCGCGGGTCGGACTTGGCCGACCTCAACGACACGAGTTATTGGCGGTGATCAGCGGGGAGGGCGGGCTCAACCAATGAGTCAAAGAATGCGTCAAGTGTGGGTGTGTGAAGCTGTTGACCATACGAGCTTGCAGGCTATGTCATGTATGTGCATGGTTATTGTGCTGTATGCTCGACGCGCATTACGGTGTTAGCATGCGTAGGCCTTTTTTTGAAATGTCTAGCCCGCTCATAGTTACGGTCTTGTGTATGACAATAAATTTATGCAAGAAAGACAGTAACATTTCAGTTTTACATACTCGAGCCACATAAAACAATATTATTGGAAGGAAACTTCACGTCAGTTGAAAATGAAACATTCTCACTCGTTAGTGTAGAAACTCTTTTGAATCCCTTTCATCCTTTCATCCTTTAAAGGATGGTGTTTCTAGCACGTTGCTGCATCGTCGCATTTACTGGCCGTCACCTAAGTGCAACAAGTGCAAAAACGGCGCCCTCATTGGTGAGGCTGGTCGCAAAAGGGGCACATTGGAACTTGGACATCCACGTGGGGATTCGATCATTACTTCTCGCTCACAAGCACGCGGCTGGGTAGACTCGACGTATTGGGGCAGTCCAGTTCGAAGCTCGATTGTGATCGTTTTTTTTTCTTCACATGCCATCGCACGACTTGCACCACATACTGTAAACAGCCCTCGATTGGTCTCGATGCGCGCAGACGAGTAGTAACGGCAGACTGGTACGATTTCTGTCGACATTCTCAAGGGGTGAAAAGATTGCGAATATCGGAAAAAGCAATATCAGGAAAATTTACTAAAAGTCGTAGATCATTGACTTCCTGGACTGAAAGTCAAGGCAAGACTGAGCTGTTTTTTTCGAAATGGCTTTGCAAAATGTTGCGGGTGAAAGCCTCGAAGAAAATTTGGCCAAAATGAATCCAGATCAGTCACGAGTGCGCGATCACACTGTCAATCATCTGAAGCAAAAGCCAGGAGAGCAGCTGCTCCATTTTATTTCTGGACCAGGTGGGGTAGGTAAGAGTTTCCTGGTGAATACTCTATAAGGTATGGGCCAAAAAATATTACGGATCAGATGGCACCATGATAGCTGTAGCATCGCCAGCCGGGTTGTCAGCGTTCGACGTAAATGGGCTTACTTTGCATCGGCTTTTCCAATTAACTGTCCAGCACAGACGTCAAACCAGGAACACTCCGCTGTCGGATGAGGTGTGCAAGCAACTGCGACACAAGGCTTCTGTCTCATGTTGCCAGTAAGGCCCAATGGAAGTTCATTGTGCAAGTTTTCAAGCAGTGGTCGCTATCCAGGCTCTTTTTTTGTTTTGATTCAAGAACTTTATTCCAGTTAATTTGTTGAGTCTTGATTTCGATCACAGGTGAACTACGTGGAAGCGTAGCTACCTTCCTCAAAGTCCCAGAATTCCAGCTTACGTGTACGCTTTCTGGCGCTCGCTCCCAGCAGGACTTCCACAAATTTCGGAACTGACCCAATAGATCCAGCTATAAGACTGAAAGCTGTGATGTGCGAGGCTACATTACAGCCATTCTTTCTGGTGTATCGATCCCTAAGTGATAAGGTCCTACCCTTACTCTTACCTTTACCCTGTCATCAGAGCCAAGTGATCCAAATAGGAGCCTCAGTCCTGTGAGCGATGTCCAACCACGGCGACGCCCCTTACTGACATGGGTATATTGCCTAAAATGATAAGATCATATCCTTGAGATGGGATGCCTGTGTAACCAAGGGCCCAATCCCTGTGAGTGCTATCCCTACCATGGGTTTGCCCCCGCCGGTTTAAGCGGGGCCCAATCGCTGTGAGTGCTATCCTCACAATGGGGTGCTCTAACCAGTGTAAAGCTGGAAGTATAGTTCGATGCGATGCGCCAAATAAGCTTGCGATGCGACGTTTTAGGCACCTTTTTACACTGTCAGTTGACCGAGAAATGCCGCATCGCACGCTTATTTGACGCATCGCATCGAACTATACTTTGGGCTTGAATGTGCCCTAAACGACGTAGAGTGCAGCAACGACACCTGTAAGCGTACGCCCTGAACTGAGATGTCAACGTTGCCCAACACTTCAACTGTTGATGAGACAGTGAAAAGTTAGTCAACAGTCTGTTAACAATGTAACGTCAACTGGAATTGGCGTGGGAATTCAAACTAACTACACCAACTACTAAATACATACAACTGACCTGTAATTTTTCAAAAATCGTTGTGGATTTTCAACGCTTCTTCTTGATCGGTTCTGGGGAATACCGTCTTGTCTCGGCTGGATTCAATCGCAGTCTAGCGCCCCTAGTCTTGACTGTGTGCTACCATAAATGTGGTTGGAGCAGGCGCTAAGGTGTCTGTGGACGTCGTGGTGCTGATGGCATTTGCATTGTCGGGATCATTGAACTGCGCTGATGTTACGGATGGAGCGTGCGCCGCAGGACATGGGTTCTGGGGAAGAATGGTAGGCAGGGTGGCTGGTCTGGCTGGAGATGTTGGGGGCGTTGTAAGCGTCGTCGTCATAAAGGCGATTTTCCAACCAGTACTCTGGTAGTATGAAAAACAATCGCAATGTGGACAGTGCTTAAGCTTCGACTTTCCTTTTCTACCGAAACAACCTTCGATTCGAATTTGTAAGTTAGCTTAGGAATCCGAAAGTTGATTGAGCAATTACCTCAGTAGTGTAACTCTATAACCGGCAGGGAGGTGAGAAGGTCGAACAATGCAAGAACTCTCACGCAAAAAGACGGTTTTGCTTCTCACTGACAGCCATGCCTGGGCTCAAGTCAGCAATGAGATGCTTCATATTTTTTTAAACATATTTTTATGCCACATTTTTTTAAAACTGGCTGTATGACCATACTCACTGTATCTGATGCATCTGTAGTTCGCAAACAACGTAGCACTACAGCATAATACGCCTACTCAGAATAGCAAAGTAGCAATGGAAAGAAGATTGTTGTTACTAAAGGAGATAGTTACAGTGAAAGTGTATCTATCTGCCTAAACCTTAAAATGTTCTCACCGTAGTCACACATAAGTCTTGGCCCCAGTGATTGAATAAAGTCGCAAAGCTGGTCCCAAAGCCGGATGACCCCGTCCACCAACGTCGGCCACGCTAGAACAACATACAGGCCATCCCATTTGGGTTGCAGCTTCTGAGCTAGCTCTTTCGGTACTGTCTGTAACCAACCCAGACTTTTGACTGGAAAGTCCTGCTGCTACCGAATCTTGTCGTAGTGATACTTCTGCCTTACCTGCGCTTCCCGTAGGTTGCGCCATACGATGGACTTCATGGCTGCAAGACTGACAGCTACTTTAAGGTGGTCTTCCTCTCAGTGGCTTGTACTCTCAATCAACCTGTAATTCTTGGCTCGCGACCAAAAAGGATTTAATTTAATCGCATCCTGTTCTGAGGTATCCCGACTTTCTTAAGCTGCTCTTTATTTTTACAGACGCGAGCCGATACGGTCTGGGTGCTATTTTGGCTCAGCGCGCGAATGATGGATGGGAACATCCTGTAGCTTTCGCCAGTGGAGCTATAAAGGGCGCCAAACCAGAGTACCCTGTGACAGAACTTGAAGGCTTAGCAGTGTATTGGGCTGTGAAACTTTTCAGACCATACATATATAGAAAGCCATTATATGTGGTACTGATCACTTGCCATTAGTTTTTATTTTCAAAAACAAGATTCAGGATGGGAGATTTGCACGTTGGATTGCACAACTGGCTGGTTCTGAGTTTCAAGTGATATAAAGACCCAGTAAGAACCATGCCAATGTCGATATGCTGTCCTAGCTAACCATGCAAACATCTCCAGAGATGACTGACTAAGATGGATCTGTTTACATATGTGCATGAGAAGAGAGGGCGCGATTGCACGAGCTCGCGCAAAAGCAACGAGCTGATGCATATATGAGACAGCTATCAGATTTCATCGAACATGGAATCATACCTGAGAATGAGGCTCTGGTGTAACAGTTTTGCATGGAGAAGCCTAGATACACCATGCGGGATAGAGTTTTGGTTCACATTGCGATGTGGGGGAAGTCCTCAGAGCCCACAGTACAGGTAGTTGTACCGAAGCATATGCGCACAAAAATTTTGCAGCAATGTTATGGTAGAGTCTTTGCGTGACATTTCGGTATAAGTAACGAAATTTTTCAAAGTCTTAGCAAAGTATCAATATCAACTATCGTGATACTGAGAATTTTGTCCAAGCATGAACTTTGTGCGCTGGATTCAAGGATTCACACAGAAAGATCTAGGCCCCATTACAACTTATGCTATATGCGGGTGCCTGGGAGAGGGTTGGAGTCGACCTAATAGGTCCCCTGCCTAGGACGAACAAAGGGATAATTGTAATCGTTGTTTTCACTGATTACTTTTCGCGTTAGTGTAAAGCCTTTCCGCTACCAAACGGAGAAGCTCTGACGATAGCTGAATGCTTTCGCGAAATAGTGTGTCGGTATGGAGCGCCTCAGGAACTTTTTAGTGACCAGGAGTCCAATTTCCTTTCACAGGTCATGCGGGAAGCGTCTCGCTTGTGTGATATCAGAAAGAAACAGTCCAACGTGACACGAGTTGCAAGAGAGGAGCAATAAAATAATTTGCACTATGCTGGGATTTATTTGCGCCAACACGAATGTGAATGGGATGATTGGATCCCGTATATCCTATTCGCATATCGGTCTACAATACAGTCCACCTTGGGACATTCACCTTACAAGATTCGGTCGTGAACCTGTAGTCCCAGGTTAGTTGAATGCTGCACCTGCGGATTCTAAACGACCGTCGCAGTACGCTACTAGTGTTCAGGAACGATTAAGTACTATGAGACAGATTGTGAAGCAGAATCTCAAGGAGGCTCACGCTCGTCAAAAGGAGTATTACGATCGTAATGCGCCTCCAGACACATTTGATGTGAATAGGCTGTGTTGGATGATGCCTGAGAGACAGGGCGTTAGTGCGAAATTGAAGCCCAAATCGGCAGGCCGTAACATAATTTTAGCCAAACCATCGCCAGTGGATGAAGTGATTCGTTCGTGGAATGAACCTGGCGCGCCAAAGATTATGGTCTGGATCTGAGTCAGGATGCCGGATGGAAGAGAGGGATGGGTGCGATCATGCTAAGTGAAGAAATTTTGGCACCAATGCGCTTGGCTCTAGTTTTGGCTCGCTTTCTCGGCTGGATAAAAAAATTGGAAAGCTGCACAGAATAAAAAATCACCAAGCAGATCTCTCAATAAAAAAGGCGACTAAACAGACTTAAACAGCAGCGAAGAGGGTCTATGTTTGAGTTGAGACAGCTGTGGTTCCGGTCACATCCTCAGTGGCCCTCAATTCAATGCCTCTCTCAGGTACCGTACTCCAGACTTCTTGCAACATCCTCATTGCCACCCCCAATTCAATGTCTCGCTGGTTTTTCGACTCCCTCCCTCAGTTACTGTACTCCAGCCTGCTTGCAGCATCCTCATTGGTCCGCCTCGATTCAATGCCTCCCTCCCTCAGTTACCGTACTCCAGCCTACTTTCAATACGATTCGGAAAACGAATTCTTCAAATATACGGAACTAACACGAAATCATGAAAAACCAAATTCTTAGGCTCGCTGCTAGGGCGGGGGCGGATGATGCTGTTGATATTGTCGCTGCTGCATTTGCCGCAAAACAGCGGCTTGATCTCTTCACAGTCGCCCAGCTGTTAATCTGTCATTAGCCGAGTCACAAGCCTTGGCCGAGTTGACAGCCAGTCCCGTGTTTAAAGCATAGCGCGGTTTTTTTTTAGCATGCACTGCTCAGCTTGACTGCTGAATTGGTAGAATGCCACATTCCAGGTGGATTTCACATTTAGTTGGCATGCCCCTGAGATATACGTCATCGTCCTGGTAAGACACATTCTAACGTGGATGTCCTTTCTCGAGCTAGCTTAGGCGTTACTGAATTAGCAGCAATAGAGAAGGAAATTTCTCAACTCGATTTGGAAACATGGAAGGAGCATACGAAGCTAGCTGACCTAGCCCTGCAGCAGCGTAATGACCCAGTTTTGAAAGCTCGGCAGCTAAATTCGGCTCTGTCAATGGCAGTGGTCGTTTGAAATCGACGGCTACAAGCTTGAATGGCATGTCAGGTGGTGGGATGGGTACCAGTGGGGCTTTGATGTAATGCCTTGGCGCCTTATATTTTTTGCATATTTCACATGACTTCACATACAGTAGGTTTTCACATCGCTTCTCATGGCAGGCCAATAATATAAGGGCATGATTCGGCCAAGGTTTCATTCAGCAAACCCGCTAGTTGAGTTACAGCCCTGAGAGAAATTTGGCGCTGACAAAATAGCAGACCTGATCTTGGCGAGAACTAGTGGAACATTTGATTACCGACGACTCCACGCTACGCCGATCTGCGCAGATACAACGCCCCCATCACGAACAAAGAATGCATGTTTATGGTCGATAGTCGCGACGGACAAATTACTGATCTCGATTTGGCTGTTTATCCAAACGGTGAGCGTGGATGCGTTCGAATCAGGTGTACCAGTCGCCACATCGATCCAGTGGTTTTTTCCATGATTGTTCCCACATGGGGATTCTGGTTGGTGTGTCAATGCTTCAAACGCCGTTGCAGGTAAGCTGTTCGTGCAAACTTTGTGGTGTTGACTCGACTTTAGTTCAATCTGTTACTTGTGTGTTTATTTTGCAGCTGTAAACGACCAACCCCTCTGCAATTTCATTCAAGTCGAATCAGCGGTCATGGCTCATTCAGTCTGACCAATAGAGTCTGAGTCAATTTTAATCCAATTCATCATGCGGGTAAATTATTCCAACAGTATATGGTCCATGCATACTGTCGCGTCGAAGGTGAACGGTTGTCATAATTCAGGAAAAATCAGAAGCAGGTGCGCGCCGAAAGCTATGAAGGGCTAATTGATTATTTGGCCAATGCCGCAGACCATCGAAATTTGCGACCAGTGGATTTGGTGATTCTGCCAGCGACGTTAATTGGCGGCCCACTGTATATGCCGTTTAAGTATTTGGACGCGATGACAATTGTTAGACGATTCGGCCAGCCCGTTTATTTAGTTACATTCACGTGCAATCCGAAGTGGTTTGAAATAGTGAGCATACTGGAAAAGTATAAGGTTAACTGTGACATTTTCCGCCATCACATTTCACAGAAGCTTTTTTAATTCTTTTTATGTTTTGTTCTAGGATTGGTCTGATTGTCCAGACATGGCCGCTCGGGTTTTCATGCTGAAGGTGCATTACTTCATGCACCTTATGACGGAGTAGCACATTTTGGGCAAAGTCATCGCACATGTCTACGTCGTCGAGTTTCAAAAACGAGGCATATGCCAGCTTCTATGTTTTCTAGCTAATTTTTTTCCACATCCGCCCGCTTTTTTCCTAGGCTTACCACACGTGCTTTCATTGTTTTGGATGGACTATGCAGATTACTTGGTCAATGGCGATGATGTCGGTGGTGTCATTTGCGCTGAACTACTCGATCGAGGAGCGGATGCCGCTTTGTACGTAATCATCAAACACAACAATATTCACGGCCCTTGCGGCATACATTCTATGATTTGCGAGCCAGTATGCCAAAATCACAATCCCATGTGCCCCTGCATGGAAAATGACGTATACAAAAACGATTTCCTAAGCCGTTTCCGGTAAAATCCTTTCTCTTATGATACTTTCTGCTTTCATTTTTCCTCCTTTTAAAGCAGGCTTGAGAAAAAGGGTTCTTTAAAGGAAACCACCGACATCACTGGCGACACCTATCCCAAATATCGGCGACGAGATAATTGGCATGAGGATCATCGGCTAGCCAATGAAGGTCGCGTGCACAATGGTATGGTCGTTCCGTACAATCCATACCTAAGCAAAGCGTTTAACGCCAATATAAACGTGGAAATGTGCCACACGATCACGGCTGTCAAGTATTTATGCAAATATTTTATGAAATGTCACGATCAAGCTAGAGCTGGATTAGTGGGAAACAAAGGATGCCAGTTGCGGTTGGACGAAATCAAGAAATTCGTCGACACGCGTTGCATCAACCAACCTGAAGCAACTTGGCGTTTGATGGAAAATCCGCCGCACGACAACTTCCATACGATCGTTTAATTGCCTGTGCACTTAGAAAATGGACAAACCATGTTTCTCCAAGAAGGCGCAGAAGATGAAGCTGAACGTCGAGCAGCGACCAAGAATACGAAGCTGACTGGATTATCTCAAAATTTTCAGCTGTAAGGCGCATCGTGGTCAACATGAAGTTTGTAGAGAATTTCGAGCTCTATAAGACAGTATACCCCCTGTTGAATTCCCAATCCGATCGTTAGATAATCGATAATTTCTTTAACGTTAGAAAATGGTTTTCGCCGATTTTCTCGAAATTTTCAGCAACGACCACCCTCGACCCCAACACGGAAGTTGCGGAGTGCTCTACAAAACTGATACTGTATTAATGTTATATTCGATTTTTTAAAGGATGGCGAGATAATCGATAAAAGGAAAACTTATCGCTAGGGGGCGTGGTCGTTTGGGGGGCCTGCAGTGTACTGTACAGTCATAGCCTTTTAAGTTCGAGTCTTAGGGAGAAACTATACTTCAGTTTTCTCGTTCAGTCTCAGTTCAGTGCGGAGAAGTCCGCACGGAGATTACCACAGTCCCCGCATCTGAAACTATACATCCGTCGTGCGGAGTTGCGACTGATGTGCGCGGTCGCGGATGACAGACGGAAAACCAGAAATTTTCAAAATTTCCATGATTTGGTCTCTGCTTTCGAAGTTATTCGAAAATATTGATAATATTGAATCAAAAAACCGAAATGTCCGACTCAGAAAAAGATATTCTACTCACGGCGGCAGTTTCGATTTTGCAAGAGGGCCAAAAACGAAAGCGGCATGAACGACGATGGTGCGTGAATCCGTTCAATGAGTCTCGTAAAACAGACGGTTTTTTTCATCGAACAATTCCGCAAATGCTGGAGCGCAACCCTGAGAAATTTAAAGAAACATTTAGAATGACGAAAATTTCTTTCGATAAATTCGCGTTGATGGTTGAAACTAAACTTTGGAAGCACCCCAAGGCGGGGGATCCAATTTCGCCTGCCAAAAGGTTAGCTGTGACGTTGAAGTACGATCGGCGAGCATCTTCGTAATCGATTGATGACTTGGTTCAATTCAGAATATGGACGAGTCGAAGCACCGTGGCAAGACGAAATGATACAGCGTGGTCAGTACTAGTTGTGACGAAGCTCCAGCAATAATTTTTGCAAGTGTGCTTTTGGTACTTTTATGATTTCTGGTTGGCCGATCTCGGCTTTATCGTTTTTAAAATATCCTTGGGGGTGTCTTTGGAAATAGTGTGTTGACATACCTGTACACTATTTCATGAAATACTAGTTGCAGGGGAATACAGCGTAAAATAACGATAGAGCATACCAGCATAAAAGCTTTAAAGCGAGGTGAGTTTAGAGGAACGCATTAAAGCTAAACGCATAAGCAACTTATAAACGTTTATGCAGCTGAGATCAGCAAAATTGAATTACTTTCCATCCGACGACTCCACGTTCATCTCAATCTAACTGATCAAACTGTATAGCTTTATTTGGAATTCGGCTTGTAAAGAAGGGCACCAACGTTTTAAAGCCGACTCGATCATGTAGGCTATAAGCAAAGTTAGGTTTTAATGAATTCTTATGGCATAACAGAACTTGCTACCTTCGCCAGAGAGAGAATGCATGGACGATGCACGCTGAGAAGCTGTTTGTTTCTCCTTGAAGTATTGAACGAGGGCCTGAGCCAGGTTTTCGTTATCCCCATCGAAACGACCGCGTTTCAAGTTTTTTTGAACTGTCGATCGTGAAGTTTGCACTGCAAATAAAAGAAGACATGTTGGACTGAACACTGAAGGACTGGAATATCAACACTCTCGAGTGTCATATTTCCCACCTCGACAGGCTAGACCGATCTGCAGGAAAACAAGACCCACAACCAACTGCGATATTCTCGATGTGAACAGTGATTGATCAATAGGACTTACTTATCAGCAGTGGCGGCGTACTTTGATTCACATTTGCATATTCGTTGATACTGCTGCATCTTTCCTGGCTGCCGCTACTTGATTGACTAAATGAAAAATTGGAAACTGTCCTAAAAATGAGATTCGCGCGAAAATAATTCACCTAGGGAAGTTTTATGCTATTTACTCTTTATCGTAACGCACGCCATCCACGAAACTCATCAAATCGAAGTATGGCCAGCTGATTTTGTTGTAACGAGCTAATCCGGATGGAAATTTTTCTCGCAGTTCCCGATGTTTCTTCTCCAATTTGGTCCATTTTTCTTTTGCCTCCCTACCTAAATGGCATCCAAGTGTTGGAGCATGGTATCGAGCGGGTGAGAACATAAGTTCTCTGACTTTTGTCTAGATATTTGCTTTTGAGAAGGAGGAATTTCGTGAACGCAAAATATGAAGTCACTTACCATCTGAATATTCCATGATTTCAGCAATTTTTGTCCAGCCACGACGCTGCTTGTCTCGATCGTGGTAATCTTCACAATGAAAATTCCATAAGAATTCGCGGCTTTGAACTTCGCTTATCAAACGCTCGATAGGCTCGCACTGATCACGAAAGGCTGTAATGTTCTCTAAATCGAGCAATGACGAGAGTCATGATAGCGGATTCTGTCACAGACTCTTACCTGTGTTCTCATCCGTATTATCTAAATGATTTGGATATTCATTTAGTTGTGAATATGTGACGTCGTCGTTGCCGCACAGTTCCTCCAAGGCGGCATTCTCGTGCAACGGGCGCCGATCAGTTTGAATTGAGGTCCCCCCCTCCACGTGATCCAAAAGTTGCCAGCGTTCGTGATATTTGTTAAAAGTCTTGCGTTTTCCATCGCGCATATCCTTGACAGCCTGGACTTCTGCATCTCGTATATTTCGAAAACGTTTCTTTCATTCATCTGAGAAAAAGGAAGATGAAAAACATTCAGATAGTTATATCACGACTCTATGTTCCAGGTGTTTGCATTAAAATTTCGGGAATGCTTTATGAGCACATCATCGTTGAAAGAAGCAGAAAAACGTTCATGGTTTGTAAAAGGCTAACCTCAAATTGCAACGCCAATCAACTTCCTCATCGGAGTGGACTACATGTGGGATTTCGTGACAGGAGAGAAAATATCAACACCCACAGGTCTGCATTTGATCAGTTTCTCGCTGGGATGGCTCCTAGGAGGAAGGCAAACCGAAATGACAAACAACGAAACCAGCACAATCACAACAATCGCTGCACTTTGGTCCGGTTCTGGAACGCAAGACAACGACATGCAGTTTACAGTCAACACACCTCCACCAACAGGACTAGACCTCAGCTTCATGTGGAACCTAGAAACACTAGGCATCAAGGACCAGGCTATGGATCCTGGCGACGAAGCTGCTGTGCAAAATTTCGAAAAGACTGTACTCTACGAGGACGGTCGGTACGCTGTCACTTGGCCCTGGAGAGAGGAGAATCCGGCATTGCCCACAAATTTTGGACTTGCCTCAGGACGTCTAACGTCGTTGGTCAATCGTTACAAATCAAATCTGGTCGTCCTTGAGCAGTATCATAAGGTCATCGAAGATCAACTACAAAAAGGGTAATCGAAAAGGTCGACATTTCGCAGCCAACCACAAACAAAATACATAACATTCCCCACCACGCTGTTTTCAATCCCGGAAGAACAAAAAAATTAAGAATCGTCTACGACGCCTCAGCAAAAACCCATCCAGATTCGAAAAGCCTTTACGATTGCTCATGCCGAGGTCCAGTTATTCTGGATGAAGTTGTAGCTATCATCTTGCGATTCCGCCAGAACAAAATTGCTCTAGCAGCTGACATAGAAAAGGCGTTTTTACAAGTTGCCTTCCAAGAAACCGAAAAGGACGTAACTCGGTTCCTGTGGTTACGCAACCCTGGAATTCTTTCCACAGACAACAATTTGAAATGCTACCGGTTCGCACGGGTACCGTTTGGCATTACTAGCAGCCCTTTCCTGCTAGCCGCAACAATCAACCATCATCTTCGCAACACTAAAGGTGAAGTTGCCGACAAAATTTCCCAAAACATCTACGTCGACAATATCATCACAGGAGTCAGTACAGAGTCAGACGCCATCAAATTCTACGATGAAACCAAACGGCTCTTCACCGCGGCATCAATGAACGCATGTGAATGGATGACGAATTCACAAACAACGTTGAAACACATTCCCACAGAGGATCGAGCCACGGGAAAGTTCTGGGCCTTCCATGGAATCCAGACAGTGACACCCTGTCCCTTCCAACACCCAAAGCGTTCGACCATCAGAACCCGACCACAAAGAGGACAATACTGAAACACATCGCCTCGTTTTTTGACCCAATGGGACTCCTGTCACCAGCACTATTGCAAGGAAAAATCCTGATTCAAAAGTTGTGGAAGGACAACATCGGTTGGGACGACCCAATCTCAGCAAAAGCAATCGATCAATGGCAATCGATCACCCAGGACTTTACTGCGATTTCCACATTCGAAGTACCACGGTTCCTGGGAAATGGCTCTACATACGAATTGCACACCTTTTGCGATGTGTCCAAGGATGCGTATGGCACTCGCACATTATCAATGAAAACGAAATCCAATCGCAACTGCTTTTCGCAAAATCTCGATTAGCACCGCTGAGTCCAACAATGACAATACCACGCCTCGAACTCATCAACTACACGTTACCAAAAAGTGTCATGAATTCATTTCTAAATCACTGCATATGCTTATTCAACGCCACGTTGTATGGACAGATCCACAGTGTGTCCTCCATTGGCTTCACTCTGAAAAGCCACTAACGGTGTTTGTGCGCAACCGCGTCGATCAAATTAAGGATCAATTTAAAGCCGAATACCATTACGTGGATACGGAACGCAATCCAGCAGACCTCGCTTCAAGAGGCCTCCCAGCAAAGGTCCTCCTCAATTCCGCCCTGCGGTGGCATGGACCCGAATTTCTGTGCCAGAAAAGCGAGAACTGGCCTTCATTCGATGCTTCTAATTCAATGGACAACTTGACCATGATCAACGTTGCATCTGAAAAAAGACAATTCATGACCCTTGCGGCCCCTGAGGCTCCAAAGCGGGGATTAGAAGCCATTATCAATCACAAGAAATTTTCATCTTTGACCAAATTGATCAGAGTCACTGCTTGGGTACTTCGAATTGTTTCAAAAGTCAAACATCTAAATCACGAACTTACAGCAGATGAACTCGAACAGGCCAAAGTCGAATGGATCTGATTCGCGTCGTCGAGCTGCCTTCTCCCAACAAACACGTTCCCCTCGAAATTATCACCAAGAACACTGAAGAGTCTGGACGCATATGACGACATAATGTG
Organism: Mesodorylaimus sp. YZB2_4; assembly: GCA_030248295.1. Taxonomy (NCBI): domain Eukaryota; kingdom Metazoa; phylum Nematoda; class Enoplea; order Dorylaimida; family Dorylaimidae; genus Mesodorylaimus; species Mesodorylaimus sp. YZB2_4. The sequence goes on from JASANH010001065.1 coordinate 31,549, forward strand.
TGATAAAATCTATCCTCTGTCCCTAATCAGCTCCTACTTTCGCCTCCCGCATGTCGCGTATTGCGAGTTCGAGTAAATGCCAATATCTTCCGACGCTATGCTCTTCGGTGCTCTTTCCGCTTTTTCAGACTTGACAGAACCCTAACCACTCACTTTCCGGCTAGCTTGTTCGTTGGGTTCACAGTAAAGTTCGAGTAGCAAGTTGCTTTTACACATCGCTCCTTCAACGTAGGCCACTTTCAATTAATACAACTACCATTTCCCAACACGGTGCACTCCTACCTCGTCGACCGCAGTCCCGATCACATATCTTGCAAGCCTACCGCCCCCCCCCCCAACTGTACCTCGTCTTTGTTTATTCTTGTACGGCTACGGCGCCCGATTCGCCGGCTACGGGTGGCGCGACGACGTCCTCGAAACAGTCATCGTTTTGGCCTTCTAATGGGCGCGAGTCCTTTGAAATGATTTCGAACTCGTTATTGAACTCTTCCAGCATTTCGTGCTCCATAGCGGAAGGCATTACACGAAGCGACGTCGTTTTCCGCAATGACGATTTTATTGTGAGCCACCGATATATCGACAAGTGGAAACGTGGAATTGCACATCGGGCATTTGAATTTGCCTCGTAGTTTGTATCTCGACGTCGATGCCGAATTTCGCAAAGCGCATCTTTTGCAGCCAATTATCTTGGAGCATTGGCGACAGACTTGCGGGCTGCGAGCAAATGACGTGCAGTAGGAACACTCCAACTGCAGCACCATTTGCGTTAGCCAACCTAAAACATAGAGATGTCATTAAAGTATGCGTTGGGTCATCTCAGATCTCCTTTCCAGTTCTCCCTAGTTTCTCCCCGCTTCTTCCTAGCCAGTCCAGCACAAATTCACATGGAACTCACGATTCATCTCCTCGGATTGTTTTTCGAAATATTGTTTTCTCATCTCCATGGATGCGCCCTTGAAATTGTTCAGCTCCGCGTCGATGTTCCTCTTCAACTCTTCGAGCGCTCGCGCCCCCCTCTTCCCGTAGCTCCTCCATCTCTTTGATCGCGTCATCCAAGGATAACTTTGGTTAACTTTGGTTTCACTGCTTGTTTGCCTGTAATGGACGAAAAGGCGTCAGTAGGTTGCGCAATACACTTAACTGTGATTACACTTAACTGTGATTGTTGTCTACTTCTCTCTCGTTGTCCTAGGTTCTCGCATTTTTTGTTAGACTGTGGGCCACTATCGACCAATACGCCAATCGATTGTTGGCTCTTAAATTAAAATTTCCTGGCTTTATTAACTGACGAATGATAACGTTTTCCCTTTCCGGCGCGGGCTCCCTGTCCTGTTTCTGCTTGTGATTGGTCTGACAGAGAGAACAAAGCAGCTCGGCTTTGAGTCAGTCGTTATCATCAATTTCTGTTGGGGGGTGGGACGGCCCGATCGGGCCTATCCTTACCCTGGATGGCATCATGATGCAAATCTCGGTCAACTGTCAGGTAGGTCGATGCTGGACGAAAGGTGTGTGTAAAATTGAGCGAACAATAACTTAACGATTAAAGCTTCTTCCATCTCGTCGTCGCACGTCGGCGGGCCTTTTAGAGGCGGTGGCGCCACATAAAACAGCGGTTTTCTGGCTTCTCCGGACTAAGTCCAGAAACTCAGATCTTAAAGAGAAGTTACCATTTATTTCGTTTTTGGGAAAATTTGTGCCAGTAAACAGGCTCATACAAGGCGACTTTCTCCCTTAGTTTTGTGGCTTTTCAAACAAGCATTTAAGCTTCCCTTACCCCCAACACATTTGCTTTATTCAAGGACTAGTGAGCCAAATTTAATCGATTGAAAGACATACGCTTACTGGTAGATGCTAGAATGTCGGGTACTAACGATCCGTTCTCGTTGTGAATTTGCAGATCGTTTATGACAAAATCATTTAAACGCTGCTTGTGTACGACCGAGGATTTAAACTTTGAAATCACTTCATAGACGCGCCAGCAGTCCTCGCCGTCGAGTTGAATCGGAATTTCAAGCATGCCGTTTATTGCCCGCTGAACAAATTTTCCGTTACACCAGCCTGCTAATCTGAAAACGACCACAACCGCGTGTTGGCTCGGTGGCTGTTTCAGACGAACTTGGTCACAGCACAGTCCTCTCTTGACTTTTCCTCCAACAGATCCACCTCTGGACGATCTCCTCGGGCTGGTATCCTCGTCGTCATCGTCGTTATTCTCGTTGGAGTTGTCTCCTGTTAAGTGTCTCCTGCTCGCAGGACGCGCGTTGTAACAGCGCCGACGCATTGCTGCGCTGCAACGCAGGCAGCTCCAACCTATAAGAGGAAGTATTTACTAAAACTCGTGGATAAAATGGACCAGTCAGTGAGCCTGTTTCGCCTGTCACAGACTTCCTTAGTGGGTTAATTTTAAGGCGCCAGACCTTTTTTGATGGCTGGTTGGCTCTTCAGTTCTGAGTATTTTTTGATAGGCATCCCCGACTGCCATGTCCACGACCACCACATCTACGACCGCCACATCCAAGAACACCACGTCCATGGTCGCCTCGTTCACGGCTGCCCCGTCCTCGGCTGCCTCGTCCATCTTGATCTTATTCTTCATCGTCAGAAGCCGGATCTTAGGAGATTTTTTGGACCTGCTTTGAATGATGCATCGTCGACAACAAGAAACTTTGTTTCTTCTTCTCGGCTCGGTATCTCAGGAGCGTCTTTTCTTCAGAAAATAGGAATCGACTTTCATTCAGGCTGATGGGCTCCACTGTGAAATCCTTTAAAATTTCTCCCTTATGTGGTCGAACTGTCCCCACTACATACGTCCGCTCTTCATACAGTTTACTCGCTAGCTCGACTGAGGTGAAGAAATTATCAGTGTACAGCGTACGCCCATTGTTTTGGAGTGGGGCCATCAGCGTTTGCACCACCTGAAATCGAGAACCATTGAGATTGATAGCTATTCCTTACAATCAAGGCTATCAAAATACCTGTTCTCCCAATGATCGATCAGCAGTTGCTGTGTCGTTGACAGCTGCTGTTTTCTTGCTGTGATAAACAGCAAGAAAATTACAGCATTGCACAAATAACGTTACATTGTATCAACGTCGCAAAGGCACCAGGTTTTGATGCCATATTTGCAAGGCTGAAAAAAATCAAAGTTGAGGTCGACCGTACCACCGTACTAGCCGTACCGTACCCCCGTACCGGGGGTGGTATGGTACGGTACGGGTACAGCAGTGAAAACAGGCCGGTACGGCTGTACCTCCAGGGTTATGTCATTTTAAAATTTTCCGCGCTTCAGTGACTCGCAGGTGCATGCAGCTTACTTCAAAACAGCTGTTTTTGAGTAGGTATTCGAGAAAGTGTGAAATCAAGAAGATTGTTGCACTTTGATTTGAAATCAAGAAAGTGTGAAATCAAGAAAATTGTTGCACTGTACCGTAGCTGCAGGACTTGCTGGTGTGAATTGAATTTCGTGGCTGGTCTGTTGGGGCAGCCAGTTAGGTCTTATCAGCGAATGTCTTCTAAAGTTTACGATTATTACTACATCGACGACAACGACGAATTACACGCAATTTGCAAGGTCTGTAAGACCAAGAGTACGGGTACGGTACGGGTACGGTCAAAAAAGCCAGTACAGTCGACCCTGGTACCTCACTCGCTTTGCTAGGCAAATACATTATAAATAGGCAACGGCACCGACTGTCAGTTATAGGCTCATAATGATCGAAAGTCGGTCTAAGGAAAAGCTTTAAAAAACCTGGATTACTAAAGTGTGCTTTAGCGAGGAAAATAGGTTCACAGGCAAAAAATGCAAAAATACCCGATCCTGATCATGAGGAAAGTGATCCCGACCTACCCCAAGGAGCTGACCTACCCCGCCCCAAAATTGGATGTTTTCCGCCGATAATTGCGTAATCGGTTATCGGCCAATACCGATAATTGTCTTATCGGTCAGACTAGGGTTGGCTAGTCCCTCTCCCGAAAATCATAAGAAAGTGCCAGGATCCGCGAATGTTTTATTTTTACCTCTTGTTTCACCATTGCCGATGCCAGTTGCTGGCGCAGACGAACACGCGCTTCTTGATTGTACGAACACGCACCTCTATTTTAAGATGCAGAACACCAACCCACCTTGACGGCACTTTACTTGCCTTGCCTTGATTAGTCGGCATCAAACGAGGAGTCGAGAACGAGGGACTCGAGGCCTTTTCCTTTGTTCCAAAAGGCGAAACTGTAATCAAACTTTTTGCGGGTACCTGCAAATGACTTGTTTCAGGATGGACTCGAGAACACTCTGCAAGCGACTTACCACGACTGTCGCAGCGGGTGACGGTGCTCGCTTGCGTAATGGTGGTTTTGGTGTTTGCATATCGGCCTTGTCTTTTGGAATGGTCAGATTCACCAGGGGACGAGCTTCTTCGTTTTCTTTCACTTCTTCCGCCTCATTGTCTGCCACGAGACTGAAGTAAACAAATCAAAAGGCCATAGAGTTGGTCAATCTTCCCCAGAGTTTACTTGTGGCGATACCCCGTTCAGCCCTGAAAAAGATTCAGTGCGCGCATACATCGTACGAGAATGCGCAACCACAACAACGGGTCAACACGCCCTCGTACGTATTTCACGACGGCTAAGAGGGAGGAGCTGTTGTAACGAGGTTTCCAAGACGGACAGGCGGTCATGGACGGTGGTTGGACTGTTATTAGATATGGATTCGACTTTATCATTGGCTACGATGACGAAGCGGAAAAATAGGCCAATCTAATGCACATCGTGCTTAGCGGCAATCGATAGGTGATGGCCAATCCTAGAAAGTTCTCGAGATAAGCCAGGTATGGCGAGCCCTGCGAGTTTGTGGCTGGGAAGGGGTCTCCGAGCCACCGTAGTGACGTGGCTGGGAGGGGTTCCAAGCACGCTTGGCACGATGCCCAGAAGGGGTGTTCTGTGCCACGTTGCGAGCGTGGCTGAGGCAGGGCGGTCAGTTTGGCGTATTATTTCTGATTTGTACGGTTGTTTTAGCATTTTTTCAGTTTATGAATTTACATGATTGGATAAATTGATCGTTTGGATGAATTGGAGTGTTGTTGGAGAAAAAAGAAGGCACTCAAGAAGGAAATCCAAACTTTTACAAATCAGAACAGTGCTGTTCGAGCTCGGAAAAGAATAGTGCTCAAATCTAAAAGGAGACATGTTTGAACTGGCTTACTGCTGTGGTTCCGTTGACAGCTGGCGCAGAGGACAAGTCATCGATAAGTGTTTCTAATGCCGCAGAAGATACATTGCACAGAAATCCATCCACGTTATCAGATTCCGAAACTGGACGGCAATGTTCATTTGGATCGAAAGACACATGAGTAGTTATGGCGCCCGTCGCGCTGGCGTAGCTAGCTGCGGGCGCTAGCATAGCAGCTTATTATCACTTCCCAGCCTCTGACCAGTAGCCGCAAGCCAAGCCCCGCAGGGCCTTAATTAGCTTACCTTAATTAGATAAGCAGTATGTTTTGTTGGTATGGTATAATATGTGGTGTTGGTTTTGCAGGTGCTGTAGTGTGTGTGCTTACAAAAACGAAACAAATTTTGTTGAAAGTGGAAAGACATGACAAAACCAGGCATAGAATGGGCGTGAAAATTTGAATTCAAGTGCAGGCAGCACTTTTGAATATTTTAAAGCACATCCAAGCAACTAAGCGACCATGAAAGCGGAGTCGCAGTAACTTTGAATCACTGTCAGCTTTTTTCTTTCTGGGAATGGCTGCTTCAGTAACGAGTGAGGTTTTTTAGGAATTTGATTTTGTGGAGCATCGGTGACGCTGGCCCGCCACCTATTCGATACGCATCGGCCATGCGTCGGGCAGTGCAAAAGTTTTTCAGGAACGAACGATTCTTACTGATTGCCAACGTGAAATCGATCAAAATAACCAGACTCAAGCAGGTCGCAGATAAAGTGTTCGCCAGTGGAATCACGTGGCAGAGAATTGCGGCCTTCCACGCCTTGGTTGCCCACTGCGCCCGACTCGCCTCAACAAGTGCCAAGTTTCTGATTCATCTGATTCAAATACACAACTACGGTCGTGGATCGAGAATCGTACTTGGGATGGTTTCCTTATGTTACAGACTGATTCTGGGCCAACAGTGTACTTGGACTGACCATTCTGTGCACTGCCATACTTTCGCTTTTCGTGTTCGCGTAGTGAAATTACGTATCCATTCACCTGAGTGCTCATTTCGATATAATGCATTCTAAAAAATTCCAATCGTTGCCAGCGACAAATGATTTTAAAAAGATATAAAATTTAAATCATGTTTTGTCGCATGCTTTCTGCGTTAGCCTCTGCTTACGAAATGCGTACTTGAAAAAAAAAGTATACAAGTTTATTTCCGAGCACACTCATTTCAAGCCTGTCTGAACATATCCGCCACATCCATGCCTTGAGACAAATACATCTTCGAAGCGTCCATGTTACTAGCATAGGCTTCTCTGTCCAATCTCATAGACACAACTAAAATGCTCTAATTCTCGTCACTGTGACATATCAGGTCCATACTTTCATAACCGTACAACATCAAAATGTTCAAGCAAGCAAAATAGACTGGCGTAAACGGTTTCACTTTCCACTTGTCATTCTCCCGTTCCAAATAGAAGTTGCTCCTTTTCTTGGCGATTTCTTCCACAGTCTTCGGCTTCCACATGCTGGGTTGCCAAACTGAGTTGACCAAAACCGGATATTTTCCACCGTGTCATATCGGGAGTGGCAGAAGCTCAACCAAAAGAAAAGCGAAGTGAAGCTGAAGACTTGATCAGTCTTTTACCAATAGCTAACCGAACCAGGGCTGCTATCATAATGCATTATATTGCGTCTTTGATAAATCCTGCTAAACGTGTGGGCTTCACGGATGGTGTGGTTGATGCGCATGTCATTTATTAATCACGATACGTTTTGAATTCTATTCACACACACGCTCCGATGTGAATTGAAAAATTTATGACAATGTTGCAACCTGCTGGTGTACCAAAAGTGTTTATCATCGTCATGTCCTGCCAGTTGCTGTAAAATGGCTGACATTTTGAATGAAACTAGAAAATATTTTGGTGGTACTGATTCTTAGAGCATAGATGCACAGAGCATCCGCGTCTGTTCATTGACACATGAGTCGAGAGCGAGAAGAAGAACAGACCGCTCTCTACCACTGCGCCGACGCGAATCCACCTCTCTATAAATGCCTCAACGTTCTGTGGTCTTTCCTCCAAAAGCGCGAACAAACGCGCTTGCTCTTGTCTTGGATTCCTCCTGATCAGATAAGAAGGAAACAATACTTATCGTCCGACTGATAAGCCCTGAAGCAGTTGAAACTGTACATACTACAGTTTCTTTGATTCTCAACCGATTTCTTCCGGGGAAAAACTTTTCCCATCAAATAGGGAATAGGGTAGTCCGTCATGGAGAGCGGTCGTGTCTTCCCATCGCTCTCTGCGAGGTAAACTGGTTTTATGATGGCGACGCTCCTATGCATAGGCCTGTCTATTATATTAATTCCGGCCCATTGGAGCTTCGGATTTCGCAATATTCATAGTATATTAGGGAAAAGAGAAGATTTGAAGTGCGAAATTCTCTCGCCAAATTATGACTTCTTTAGTTAAGCAGAGACAAAAATCGATGCATCGATCACAGACAACGAGCTCTCGATTATTTGCTATGACCTGTTACGATCGGATCGTGAGAAAGGAGGTGGTGGGGTTGCCTTCTACTCAAAAAATTCCCATGCTTGCATACGCTTGAAAGATTCAGCTGAATATGGCATCAACCAAAAAGATAAGTAAAGTCTGACTGTGCGGGTTGCTACTGGTTCCAGCGCGATCGTTTGTGTTACGGTTTATATTCCAAAGACTTCGCGAGCCGCCGTAGACGCTCTGAGTGGGTATCTGTTTTGTGCGTTTGGTAGAAACCTTTGGAATTTGGTGATCATTGGCGATTTTAAAGTTGACTTCCAAGTCGATTCTCCCTCCCGCCGGCGTCTCCTTCATCTGCTATCTGTGGTGGTTGGGATCCAAACGGTAGATCACCCCACTTGAAAGGATTGATCACTGCTTGATTTGATAATTATTGGAGACTGCCAGCGACACATATATACAACAGTTCTCCCCCCCCCCCCTAGTCTCTACATCCGATCACGCCACTATATCTGTTTCGCTACTTGGGCGGCCTAATCCCACCCACCAATCATGAAGCGAATCCGTCTATTAAAGCGTGTGGATTGGAAAGTGGTTAATCGTCGGTTGGAAGACTGCAACTTATCGCAGCTGGTAGCTGATGCCCCTTCCATGGATGAAGCCTGTTCCTGATTAACTGCCACGATCAACGAAGTCTTTACGGCCCTGATACCACAAAAAAATGTTTGATGCGTTGGATGAAGCCTATGGATCTCATCTTTCTTTCTAGCTCTTGTTCGCCAGAAGAACATGGCATATAAGGGGTGGAAGCGTTCAAATACAGCTGTCGACCAACAGTCGTTTATCTCCCTCCGCTCTTAATGTCGGAAACTAATTATGAAAGCAAAGACTGATTACGTCAGAACGGCCTTCGCGAATGCGAAGTCGCCAGCAGCGTTTTATATCATGACCTGTCGCTTGAATATCGGAAGGTCCCTATTTTTGTTGATCAATTTGATCGTCCTTTGTTGTGCGGCGGCGAGAAGGCAAAGGCGCTGAATGAACAATTTTCCGGGTGTTTCAACACCAATGATTATGGGCCGTTTCATGTTCCTGACGCCGACCCTGACGATCTCTTCGATTATACTGTTAAAGAAAATTTCCTTCTCTGTGAAATCCGCCGCCTCAAGGGGAACAGCGCCCTTGGAGAAGATGGACTGACTGTGCCTATAATCAAGAAAATTGCGTCCGCTATTGCCACCGGCACTGGCACTGCTGTGCAATCGATCGATTTCCAGCGAGGTCTTCCCTGCAGCTTGGAGAAGGGCAGGGTGATTCCGCTACCAAAGTCAAGTGACAAAGCGAGTGTCAAGTCATATCGACCAATTTCATTATTGTCGATTTTATCCAAATTGCTGAATTGTCATGTTAACCATTTGCTCCGATCTCATATTCGTATATCCTCTCATCAACATGGATTCTGCAAGCGCTGTGGTAAAAACAGTGCATTGATCTCAGCCAGCCAGTTTATTCATGACTCATTGAATTCAAAATCCTGCAAATGAGTCATCGGGTGTCTTCCTCGATTTAAAGAAAGCCTTCGACCAAGTCCCTCATACTTACTGCAACGTCGTCTCTAATTTGAGCATCGCGTACCGTCGAAGCTCGTTGGCTCTCCTCTAATTTATCTGACCGAAGTCAGCGGGTTGTCGTGGACGACTGTTTTTCAGACATCGTGCATGCTGCGTCTGGAGTGCCTCAGGGCAGCATACTGGGGCCCTTATTATTCGTTTCTTTCATGGACTCATTATAATGCGGCTTCCAGAATCGATTTCCGGAAGTCCATTTTCAGGGATACGCAGATGATATTAGTGTTCGCCGCACTGAAATCATTGCAAGATGCGGAACGGCTACTACAACCAGCGATTGATTACGTCTCATCATGGGTCGAGTCCGCTGGTCTCGATTTCAATCTCGATAAATCGCAAGCGATCATCTTCCGGTATGATCAATGTAAGCTGCCTTATCAACCCTCATTACTCTCACGAGGTCACAAACTGGAGTTCAGATTGAGGTAGTATATTTTGGCGTACCAGACGGTTAGACGATAGTGTGGAGAGGTTTTTAGTGCCGACTCTTTACGGCAATCAGTTTTTGTTGGGGGCGGCCTCGTCGTCCGGCGTCAAGAATTTGTACCTACTGCTAAATGATAGATGCATGCTGGATAGAAACCAGACTCATCAGATGTTTTTATTCACTTCGCTTCCTAGAGAGTAAACGCTCGAGGGTTATTCGTCCTATTAAAAGAGCTGTATTCGATTCTGTTTCCATTTCTCAGGCATCAGACAACTGTCTAGTTAGGTAGAAGGAGCGTTTCTTCTTGGAAGGTTCGTTTTGGTATATTTTACAAGAAGAGACGCTCCCTCCTACTTACTAGAAATATCATCATATTCTATGACCGCAGGCATTCTTATCTTATTTAATCATCTTTATGCCCATTCATTCTCGTCACTTTCGCACGTATCGGAAATCTCTGGGTCCGTTTCCATGGTCCAAGTATAGTCGCTTCTCACTTCGTTGTTAGCGTCCTGTTCTTGGAACATTATGAAATGATTGGGGCATAAATTGTAGCTGGCGCAGCATGGGGAACAGGACCGTTCGACTCGAGCCTTGAAAATGGCCTCTTCTCGCTGCAACCGAAGGTCCTCTTCCATTAGTTCTTGTGACAAAAAGCCATCCTCCGAAAACGCGACTACCTGCTCTCCATTCGCTGAGATGAGCTTGTTGTCGTCGGCTGGTAGAACTACTTGCGAAGCTTCGGCGTTCTTTTTATTCATAGTTCTCCACACTATTCTTATGGCCGACCCGAAGACACTATTGGACGCCTTATATAAGGATTTTGAGAAAGGAAGCGCGTTTGGCAGCGCTCAGGATTTGCAGGAAGAGGCTAGACGTCAAGGTTACAAGATTCCCTTGGGCACCATTCGATCGTACCTAAGAAGTAAACTATCCCATGTTCAATTTAAACCAGTCAAACATAGAATCAAACATAATGCCATGAGAGCGCAAAGTGTGCATCAGGTAACCTTTGCTTTTCGATAAAACTAGCAGAGCTATTTTACATTAATTGCTAGTATTGGTTTCTCGACTTGGCCGAAGTGGAAAAGGGTTTGGTAAATGTGAACCGAAAAACGCGTTATCTTCTAGTTGTGTGCGACGCTTTGAGTCGTCAAATCATGGCGGAACCTTTGACGAGTAAGCGCCGTGTCTTGACGTCATAATCATACCTTTTAATAATGAATGGACTCGTTTAGGCAAGCGCGCCCTAAACGTAGCCGACGCCTTCTCGAGACGAATGGAAAGGACAGGTTTTACGCCCAGTTACGTGGTCACGGACATGGGGTCCGAATTTTTGAGCGAACACTTTCAAGATCTATTGAAAGAACGTTCTATCGGTTTCGTACCCACCCCTGCATCGAAAAGTTCAAAAAGTTTTCTGGCCGAAAGTATGTATCAGGTAAAAACTGGTTTGGCAGTACAGTAAAATCATTAGCGCTTTACAGATGCGACACGAATCTTAATGAGAAGATTATACAAATTTATGACTGAGACAAAATCGAAGAGATTTATCGATCACTTACAGACCTTGATTAAAGGTTTAAATGCTAGAAAATTGAAAAGTTTAAAAAATATGGCACCCTCTGATGTTACACCTGGTAACCAAACTCAGTTGGTCGAACAGCAAACTCTGAAGGAGCAATCGGAGATTCCCCGCACACCCCAGTTCGAGACGGGTCGAGTCGTGTTGTTGGCCAAGCCTCGCACTGCATTCTCAAAAGCCTACAAGGGCTCGTTTAGTGATGAGCCATTCACGATTAAAAGAGTTGTGACTAGTAGAGGTCCTTTACTCATGTACGCATTAGTCGATGGTCTCGGCAATGATGTCATTTCATTGTATTATGAAACTCAGCTGACGCCTTTCGATAAACAGACAACTGTGACTCAGGAATAGTGCTTAGTCATGGTGGCTGCTTTTGTATATGAAGAATACGAAGGAAATAAACTTTTTTCTCATTTCACTCTACTGTACATGTTGATCCGGTTGGATAGCTCGGCTTTAGGATTGAGCTCGGTCGAGAGACTTCAGATAGCTTTGAATCCTCCTTCGACAATTATCTGCGCTAGTACCTTGATGGTCGTCGAGCTCAATGTGAAGAACGTAAGAACTGTGGATGCTAGGTACGAAATTATCTACTTGTGCTGTAATATCACCGGGAATACGTTGGTGAACGAGGAAGAGAGACAGATTGTGGGAAGTATCGTCAAGCAGACCCCTAGAACCGCTTGGAATCATGAATTCTTCGAGCAAACCGAACCGATCAAGGTTCCTGTGTGGCCCGGCGAGTATGGTACGTTCAGTATTTGGCTCATCGACGCTGGAGGAAGCGTGCTGCCTTGCGATCATTTGGCTTGCGTGATTCGAAAAGATCAATGCGTACACGATTGCCAGTGTCCTGTTACGCGGTGCAAAGAGGTGTGGGTGCTAAAAAAAGGAGCGTACCCGTCGTATTCGAAACGTCTAAAGTCGGTAAAGCTCGCACGAAAAGAAAAGCCAAGAGAAAAACTAGGGAGGTATTGAAGACAAGGAGAAAACGGTCTCAAGCGGGAGCGAAGAAGAAGCGTAGAATTCCAGCCAAACGAGCCTTGCTAGCACCCGTTTCGACGAAAAGACATGTCAAACGCGGAAAGAAGAGAAGTTAGGTCCCTCTGCGGTCTAGGCCCGTTGCAAGTGTTCGATACGATACCCGCGTTTGATCAGATCAGGGAGGCGGAGTGGATGTCAACACCGTGCACTACGAATCCCCCGTTTTCCATCGATCGATCTGATATCGTGTGTAGATTTTCGATACCAGCATCCGACATCAAATGACTCGGATTTGATATTCAATCACACATGAAATGTCAGCTACAAAGAACAGATGGACAAGCCATGGAGGCGGCTAGAGCCGCTGCTTTAATCGCGGGTTCGCTAAACACGATCTTCAATAAGGCTGTGGTGAGCGTAAATCAGACGGAAGTATTGACTATCGTGAACTACGCCTACGTTGCTCATTTGACCACAGTACTCATGGTGCCAGCGACTGAACACAAGCGAATGAACGGGCAGGAGCAGTTGTTCTTAGATGTGTCTGATATAGCGACTCCAGCCACTAATGCAGGCTGGTTGGCTAGGGCAATGTCGTTTGCTGTTGGGGGTGAAGTGGAAATGTTAGGTGCTTTGCGGATTCCTATCTTCAATAGCGGTAAGCTGATACCCCACAGTGTTTCCATAGACATAGCTTTGTACAGCAATCCTCCCAGCTTCTTCGTCCAAGACACGTTAGCCACTTTGACCTATAGGCTTAACGTGACCATGATGAACTTGAAATATTTGTCTTGCGAAATGCAAGATAATTTTCTAGCTCGTCATCGAGTCTTGTTCGATCGTCGGGATGCTCAATTGGAGTACCTGGACTATCGATGCTACGTTCATCCAGTGAGGGCTGGTATGCGAGAGGCTTCCACTTCTCCTTTTATCCTTCCAGCCTATCCTAGACGAGTCTTTGTAGCCCTAATAGATGAGACTAATTTTCTGGGTACATACAATTCGTCCCCTTTTAATTTTTCTCATCATAATGCGACCATGTGCAAGCTGAAATTGGGGGATTCGAGCATGCAAGTGAAAACAACTCCAGCCAATCTGCATTACTCCGAGTTGCTTTTCGGGATGCATAAAAGTTTAGGCTTGACTAACAGTAATTCACACTTTCATATAAGTTTCTCAGACCCTGATACGTTATCCTGTAATGTCATCTGTTGTTTCGATACCACGCCGGCTAAGCTAGGTAGTTGCTTAGAGGTGCACAACAGTATGTCAGCTAATAACGCCATTTTAAGTTTCTGGCGCCTTAGCTAATAACACGAATCTGATAATGCTGGTAGAATCTGATCTGATTTTATCATTGACACCCTATAAGCCTCCTACGATTTATGCACCAACAGTAACTCAAATGTGAATGTTTATAGCTATTTTTGTATGCTTTCGAGTAAGATGTAAATAATAAAATGTTTTTAAATAAGAGTTAGTAACCTGACGGATTATATGATGGTTCTGCACCTTATCTATATAATTTTACTGAAAAAATATATTTATATTTAATTTGTCTTTGACACTTCAGTAGAATGTGGAACGGTAGCGCAGTCTCTTGCGAAGAGTTGAAGTTCACGAGTCCTTTCGGTATGTTCATGGTGACCACAGCGGGGGGTGGAAAGACGACGAAATTGTGCAATTATTGGACTAACCGGCGGCAGGCCTTCACTTCCAAGTACAGCAGTGTGTTGGTGTGCTCTCCTCATTAACTGCCCGCGTACGACGTATTCCAGGATATCACTGATTACAGGATTTTAAAAGGCTACTGTCCTGACACGATAGTTGCTTATTGTAACGAACCGAGTCAGCGTAGAAAATTATTAATATTAGACGACCTGCTTTTAGCGCTGGATAACGAGAAGTCCGTCATAGGCGAATTATTCAGTCATTACGTCACCCATGGATTCTGCGACGTCATCGCGTTGATTCAGAGCTTAACTTTTAGGAGTAAAAACATGAGACTGGCTCTGATGAATGCTCAGTATGTGATTGTGTTTCATTCGATGCGGTTGGCAAGATCGATTCGCAGATTATCGAGAGATTATTTTCCAACCTACACGTCTCTTTTATCGGAGATATTCGCTACTTATTTAGCTGAAAAGCCGTACGCTTGCTTAATCATTGAAAGTCGAGCTAATTGTAGATCTTGTCTCCGGGTTAGGCAAAACTGTCCGGCCGATAGTCTCCAGGAACCCGTGTACGCGTATTGTTTGGAGAAAAAGAAACTAAAATATCATGACGATGAAAGGAGGCAATGTGAAGAGATACCAACTGATGGAGATTGAGGATGCTAGTAGCATCGATAAAGACTTGTATGCTGCTATCTTAGAAAGCTTTTCTAATGTCAAGGCTAAGCGGCGAGCCAGTATTCTAATGGATTATTTACGAAAGACGCATAATCATTTGTGGCGATTGGATGATGACGGGGAATTGGAAATAAGATCAAGTGAAGATGGTGACTTTGTCGGTGTAGAAAGCGGACTGCTTGATTTGGTAAAATTTGTTTGCGGCGAAACTAAAGAACGTCCTCTGCGTGTTAACGAGTTCTTCGTCCTAGTGCAGGGTGCTCCTTCTAGCGCGTTCAGCGAGAATGCTAAAAAACTGAAGCAATATTTAGCCAAACTACCCTAAATGTTACTGAAATCGTTTTGCCTAATGATTTTGTATCTTTGTTTAGTTCGTCAAATTGATCATCTTTAATTAATGAATCTTACGATTGAAGTTTGAATTATTTAAAAGAATGTAACCTGTTCAGATGATTGATTACTGAACGTAGAAATAAGGTCGTCTCACTTGACCATATAGGAAATATGAACATTAACGATTTTTAATTTCTGTATACTGTACAGGTTAGATATTGTACAATCTTACAGACGGAATTGCACAAAAAGTCTGCGTAAATAATAACAAGCATGAAAAATATATACTGCGTCTTAAGAAATACATACGCAGTCTTATTGCATTTTGTACCAGTATATCCTGATTTTTCTCTTTGATTTTTTCTACTTGCACCTTCAAATCCAAATGTGCCACCTCGTTGGCTCCTTTATAATTCCTGCACTAAACTACTTTTAGCGTAATGGATGTCACAAAATATGCTGATTGGCTGTCATATCGTTTTAGAAACTCATCGCGTAGCATGTATGTATTGGATGAGAACTGACACAAGTGGGTGCCCTTACTCACGATCCAGTTATTCCGGCGTTTCAAAATTCCCACCAAAATGTCGAAGGTACCCTGTTGCGCGGCGCCTGTCGTTGTAGCGACGAATGTCGTTGTAGCGACGGGCGATTTGGCCGATTTTTCCGATCGATCGATTCTGCGAACGGGATCGATATGGCCGTGGCTGGGGGAGACGTATTGCGTCGCTAGACGGCGTCGTCGTCCGTTCGATGGGATGGATCGGAGGGTGGGTGGGTGGAAATGGTGCTCGGTGATTGGTCGATCGGGTCTAATCGATGGGTGATTGATCAGGGATCGGGGCGGAGCCTAAACCGGCTATAACCCCGTCCTTACTACTGGTCCATTCGCTGACTGAGATTAGGGTCGTAGTCTGATGGCAGGCTGATTTGCTGACATGACTTAAACAAAAAAGATAGAGACTAACATGACTTAAAAACGAGAATTAAAAGTTATTCGGCAAAGGGGAAACTATAAAAAGTTGCACAAGAACATTGGTCACAGGTTGTATGTCACATGCAAGCATGATGCATCCTCCTTGAATTTCACAGCTTCTTGGCTATACCAAGGAAACAGCTCGCAAATTCCAGTCGATTGGATTGAGCTGCACGAAAGAAAAACTCTATTTCGCACCCTTTAACCAACTCTGGGAGCCTTTTACCGTTTACGGGAAAAGGGTACAAATAGTTATCCTGATTTCTGAGGCGGGAATGAAAGAAAAATAGTTGTTATACCTGAATTGGGGCGATAAAATACAATTAACAAATAAATGGTGAGAAGGGTTATAATTTTTGTAATTTTCGGAAGAGGCACTACTTGCACTCGACGAGACGTTACTTATGATATGTCTAGCCCTTATGTGGCGTCTTTTTATCGCTTCCACGAATTGGTTTATCGAGACTTCAGTCAACTGTTGCTAACTGACATGAAAGGGAGACATAGAGCGGACAATAGGCGATATTGACTAGATTGTCGTGTTCGTCACAGCAGATAATCCAAGTAAGGCCTAATTTCCGTCACCGTCCATTTTTTTAAATTGTCATGTCAAATTACGTCAAAACATACAATAAAACAGGCATTCCTTGAAAGTGTGGGCGGGAACAACTTTTAAGTCAGGGCCGGGTTCCTGAATCGAGATTAACTTCAACTGGGCAGTCAAAATTAACTGCCCAGTTAAGTGCCTTAACCGGGCAGTTCACTAACTGAACAGTTAAGGCAGATTTAACCAGCGTTCCTGATATCTAGTTAACCAGGCGGTTAACTAACTGGCCCGCTAAGTCACTAACCGGGCAGTCAAGTGGCGAACTAGAGCAGTTTTCTGTAATTATTATTAAAGGACGACTAAATCGACTACAAAATACCACCTTGCTCCCGGCTGCTGATTTGAACAGATTTGTTTCATCAACGAAACGGGTGGTCTGTTTGCCACCTATCACAAATGTAAGAATTCGCATGTTAGAATTGGCCAAAATTTTTCGCAAACTCAAAATTCGACTGCATCCAGAGACCGGCATTTTATCGTTTCCTTCTCTGCGCCCTAATTCTCCAGGGGGAATGATTATGGGAAGTACGCCGATCGTCGATGTTTTACTGTATTTCAGCGTCGATTCGAGAAGCCACGCGCCCAGACCGCGAAAGTTGTATAATTTGTGCACATTTTTTGTGAAATCCGGTCTCGATCATAGCCCCGCTTTTCACCCATCAAAAAGGCCTAGCAAATGCAAATGCAAAAGTCGCTTTTGAATAAACTTTAGTCTGTTACGCACTGGCCACAAAATTTCAGAATATGCAGTACAGTCTTAGGTGACGAGAAAAAAAAACTTATGGTGAGACTTGTGAGCATACTGTAGCATGTAGGCATGATACAGTGCGGTCTGTTTTCGTTATTTATGTTGCTAGAATGTTGACTTGTGAACGTGATTAATGGTGAGCATGATTGTACGCGGCAACCTCGCCCAGTAAACGTGTTGATCGATGAGAATGCGCGATTGAAGTTTGATGCCGTTTATTTTAGTCTGTTCGGAGAGTCCACACCACCACCTCCTTCGTGCCCCGTTGACGCGTGGGCTTCGGCCGCCACACCCAGCAACACACCTCCGCTCTTCGCCGCCGCCACCCGCCACGCGCCCGCCTCGGACGATGCCCAAGACGTGGTGGGAGCTTCGGGGGGTTAAAATATTGGGATGCGTGGGCGCTTCTCGATGGACGCACTGCTCAGTGGAAGTCGAGAATTTTGTGACGATTACCTCGCCCAATTGAAGCTGCCACACGGGTGCTGTGGACTCGGTCGCGGTCTCATTCTGCTGCCACAAATGGCCGCGTTCGAAAAAGCGACAAGAGACTTCTTGAATAAGTAACCCTTTCTGCCAAGGGTTGGCTTATTTTGGCACCATGTCGCAACGCTCGGTGAACGGAGACTGCAATCTACGAAGACGGGCTGGTTCGCCCCTCAACAGTGCACAGGGCGATGAAGATGCGACCAATTTATTTCATTTAGGCGGAGTGTATCGAACAGTATGGTGGGGTGGAAAATTGAGGGAGAGTTTGCAGCTTGTTGCATTTGTTATTAGTTTTATCACGTAGTTTTAGGTGTTTTTTTTGCAACATACGCACTTATGATAGAAAAATACGTGTTTTGTAAAAACGAATTGCGCATTGGACATATGAGCAAACATGTTTTAAAGGCAGCGGCAATAAATGTCAATCACTCTTTGCTTTGTCTTGTTTGCTATCCTGTGGCTTGGGCTGTTTCGCTTCCTCGTTTTGATCGCAGTGGCGCCATTTGGGCGAGCCGCATTGAACGCATATGCTCTCTTTGTCTCTCCAAGGCTGAAAAAAGGCATGAAAATATTTTTGAAGATTTGAATGCACTTTGTGTATGGACTCTTTTAAGCTTAGTTACTTTGGCTTGGCTTTGAGTGGGAACAAAGGCTCGACACGGATAGTCGAAATCAGGCTCTTGAGTTTCGGGCCAGTCGAACGGTGACTGTGGTGTCGGGGGCGAGTCTTTTCGATCGGCCATTTTTTTCTGTTTGTTTGTTAGCTGCGAGTCTGCTCACAGTATACTCATAAGGTAACAGTAACATTGAAAAATACGCATCCAAGTATAATTTAACGCACATTTGCGTTGTTGGACATACAACTCTGACAAAACCAAGTTTTTTGGAGTTTTTTACTTTTTTGGCCCGTCGTCGATGAATTTGAGCTTACACACAACGCCGAATGCACGAAAGGTGAATAGCAAGTATGGTGCAGTACAGTACAATGCACATTAATATGTTTTACATACAAATAAAAACAATAATTTTAGATAACTTTTTTTAGCCATCACCCTTCCTACCTACTCCCAGCTATGAAGTTGTGGGCCATTTTCTAAACTGAAACCGAATTGCAAGAGTGAGCCTGGGTCGGAGGACATTGACGCCAAATTTTTAAGCGCAAGACATTGCTAAGCGGAAGTGAAAGATTGGGGGGGAAGACGGCACTGAGGCCGGACTCGTGGGAGTGGAGGAGGAGGGAAAGGAGGAAGAGGGGAGCAGCACGGAGGTCGTGGACGGCATCGAGGCCGGATTTATGGGGGTGACAGAGTACGAGGAAGACGGCGCAGAGGCCGGATTCATGGGAGCGGATGAGCAAGCGGGCTCATTGTGCGTACCCTGAAATAGGCGCTGCCTAGGGTTTGCAAGAAGAAAAAGCTTCCTCGGCCTGCGCATTTTTAGCTTAGCTTGATGATGGTCTTAACTACCAGAAAAACGAGGCAGTTCTGCAGGGCTATCTTCATCTTCTTCTTGCTCGTTTTGAATTATTATTTGCGTTTTATCTTGTCTTTGAGTACTAAGCTCGTAATTAAAAGTATGTTGGGAAAATAAAGCGCGCTCCTCTTGTATTAGAAATGGAAGCAGGCAGCCTGGATTCAAATCTTTCGACCCCGAATCATCAAAAAATTCTATGCCCGTAAACCAATAACACGCATTCTTGACATCTTGCGTCGAGAACCCGTGAGGAGCGAAATTACATCCGTCAAAAAATTTGTTTTTTAATTCATCGAAATTAAATGTCATAAACACAAACGGATCCTCTGGTTTGGGGTTAAAAAGTAAATCAGTCAAGGCCTTGCATGCGTCCACAGTCGGCTGAAGGTCGTAGAGCAGAATTGCATTGAAATTATCCCTCTTAACCATGTCCCAGGATGAAGATGTGAAGAAAAAACCGAAACTTGTGTGGTGTACCAACAGCTTGGCTAGAAGCCTGCCAAAAATTAAAGCCCCGGATCCAACAAAAACTAGACACCGCTTGCTCGATGCTCCTCGATCAAAAAAAGTCACAAAGGCACTAAAAAACGACCTTACTGATGCGGGTCCTGCTGCTCCGGAATCGAGAAAAAGCTTATTCAGCATGCTCAACGATTGCGAGGCATTGTAACAGTTCTAAAAATCGATATAAAATTTCTCAGAAAAATTTGCATTTTTAAGTAAATTTAAAAAACCAAATCGTTTCATACTATTTAACGATTTCTTGACGGCATTTTCGAGGACTTCCTTTTTTTCAAAAAAATGAAGGCTAGCAAAAAAAGCGATTACCGGAAGAAAGTGAGCTTTAAAGGCGTGGGATTTCAGTTGATCGACGCTGGTGGCTAATAAGTATTTTTGCCACTCCGCCACTGCTTTTTGCTCGTTGAGCAATTCGATTCGATCTATTTAGCTGTTCGATCCTGGCTGGGATCGTTGACTACATCCGACACTTGCAAACGGTTGGGATACTTCTTTTGCACTTCTTGAGCATTCACGCTTGTTGCAATGCCCCCGGCTTTCATCCATAAACTGCTTGCGGAACGAAGTAAATCCTAAAAAGGAGGATGCTTGTTGAATGATGAGAATATTTTTTTCTATTTTATAAGGTGTTACAGTATACAGACCCGACTTGACCCTGTAGATTGCGTGGTGTACTGACAACTGCGCATCATACCTGTAAGGAATGTTCTCCATCTGACGGCATCACAGTCATTTCCGCATAGACGGTCGACGATGTGCAGGGCTGATGGACGGTCACAGTTTTGACATACGCTCCAATCGGTAGTGTCACATTCTTCCATTCTCGACGTTCCCATCCCCCATCCTGCTTCCTTACAAAAATGTGCCGAAAAAAGCGGGAAATCAAAATAGCATACACTGTGTGGCATCTGATTTTTATAATTATATGTATGCCGGAGTATGCTCACTCGTTCATCCTGAGAGTTGCGTCCACTTGCCCAGTTGCCCACCGCCAAATCGGCTTCGGTAGAGGACATAAACGCCTCCAAAGCGCTCAAGGATGGCTTCGATGGTTTTTTGACTGGTTCTTGTTCTCTGACTTCCAGATCCTGCTCCTCTTCCTCCTCCTCCATCTCTTCCTCGTCCATCTGTTCCGACATCTTCTCCACTTTGCCCACTTTCTCGTCTTTCGCTTCCTTCAGTCTTTTCTGAGCTCCAGATGAAGCAATGGAGGAAGGGTTGGCCGAGGGAGACAAAGATGACCTTTTCGATTGCAGCTGAGGGTTGCTTGACATGTTCTTGGTCAATTGGGCGGACTGTTGTTTCGGGCTGATAGATGCGGGATCGAGTAATGGTTTGTTCGGATGTAATTATAGTGATTTCGGCAGTGGGTTCGATTAATCTTACCTCGAACACAGCGATCAGATATTTTTTTTTTTGCTCGCTAGCCGCAGTCAGACGTAAAGATATTGTTAGTTCGCGGTAGAAAGATGCCAAAGTCGAGCTTTGTTCGATTATTCCTCCAATCAGTGGATAGAGGGATGATGCTAGGTTTTTTTCTCCTCAATCTCGTCTAGCTTTTGACGTTGATTTATGGGCGTGGGGCGTTGCGAAGACACAATGATGAAGTGCTCGTGAGTCAGACAAAGATGGCCTCGGATAAGTGACTCGATGTCCTCATCTGCGCCACTGCTGGACATACGGCGTTGAAATGGGATAGGGAGTACAGTATGTAGCCAGAAAAGCGACAGATGGTCGGGTCAATGGGGTATACACGCAGCAGCAGCAGCAGTACTCCTACGACTACAGACAATAAGGCTGAGTATTAGAATAGAAACTAAGGCAATAATCGCGATAGTTAGAGACGATAGAGGAAACAGGGGGGTGGGAGTGAAAGCAATGGATCGCATCGATTTCAAGCACTACAAACCAACTGTTGAAAACAGCTTCTTATATAGACCGAGTCGGATCAAAGACGCAATCAGTTATTTTTTAAAATAAACGAGCTCTAAACCTACAAAGGATAATTTTCCAGTTTTTTCCATTGTCTCGAGAAAACTATATGCCATCTGTCGTTTGCTGGTCACGTGAAAACCTCAACTTCTCGCATGTGTGTAATATACGCTTTTCTTTTTTTTGAAAAAAATACCCATGTTTTCGAGTCTCAATTCACGTGCATGATCTGCCGCGCGACACAAGTTATTAGTCGACCAGGGTGGTACCAGGGATTAGCGCATTAATCGATCACTTACTGAAAATGTCAAAGTTAATGGACGCTCAAAAATGTTGTTTGAACATAATAAATCATGCCCAACCTACATAGAAATGACGTGTTTCGGCTGCACTCGTGCAAATCAAAAAATCAATGCAAATGACAACTAGTGCAAATCTTGTTTTGCGTTTAAGCGCGCGAGATCGAGGCGGGAAAGATGTTCAGGTACATCATGCTGGAGGGAAATTCAAAAAAGGGCGAGCAGAGGTCTGAAAGATGTTCAGGCACATCATGCTGGAGGAAAATTCAAAAAAGCGCGAGAGCGAGGTCTAAAAGATGTTCAGCTACATCGTGCTGGAGGGAAATTCAAAAAAAGGGCGAGCAGAGGTCTAAAAGATGTTCAGGTACATTATGCTGGAGGGAAATTCAAAAAAAAGCGCGAGCAGAGGTCTAAAAGATGTTCAGGTACATCGCGCTGGTAGGAAATTCAAAAAAAGCATGAGCTAAAGGCGGGCCGATGGGTGAGGAAACCGTTTTTTTCCGCGCGCGCGTTTTCCATTTTAGATTGCTTCGACCAGTTTATGTACATAAACTGGTCGAAGCGATAATAAGGACTCTCGAAAAGGCATCACATTACACTTTTGTGCTTTACATAGGTAGTCACTTTTACGCCCAACATACGCAGTCCATGTAATGCCTAGCATGCGCAGTCACTTTTTATGCCTAGCATATGCAGTCGCTCCATACCTAGCATAACCTATACAGTCATTTATGGCGGTCGGATTATTGTGCGTGGGTAGTTGGCTACCTTCAAAGTTTGGCGCTCAAGGGCGCAAATAAACAGGGTAATTAGGTTATAGTCTATGGAATGATATAAGAAGAAAAAACCAGTTTTTTTCCTGCTGATCCTAGCAGATTCGAGAACATCATTAGATTGATAGATTGATTGACGAGTGGTGAACTGGCATTGTGCGTGGTTTTCGCGAGGGATAAATAGATAGATAAATTTTGGAAACTTCTGTTTCATTAGATTTTTTGAGACAAAAACGGATCGATTTTTCGAAATGATTAGTTTTTTTTTGATTTTTTTGGTGATAAATTGTGGCATTAAGGTAATTAGGTTCCTTGTATTTTCTTTGAATGATAATTTTTTGCATATAACGTCCCGAATTGCGTTCTTTTACAAACTGATTTTTTTTAACATATTTTTTCACGTACGTAGATGACCAATGGTCTATCGGGGAGATACGAGTGCATTAGTTCGAGCGGAGCGGATATTACGCTCAAGTGCAGCGGCGGTCCGATCATTGATAGATCACAGTATTTGAAGTGCCAAAATCCATCAGCTATTTATTTTTTTCGAATCTCTGATGCATCCTGGTCAACTTTAAACATCCAAGAAATACTTCCGATTGCAACTCGATTAAATGCAAATTTAAATGATTTCAATTGTCAAGTATTTTGCAAATCTCAACTTTTCCGCACATTTGTCGGTGCTATCACTCACAACTGCCAACAATTTTGCGGACTGCAACAGTCTGGACAAGTATCACTTCAACCAACGTAAGTTCATCTGCTTACTTACTCACTCACTCACTGACTCACATATATACTATAGCTCATATAATCGAGTAAACCTTTTTTAACCTTGGTTTTCCAATTTTTCTTTTATTTTAGTTTCTATCAAAGCTCTCAACCAACCCACACCACTACCACCTCCATCACCACCTCCACAACCACCACCACCAGAATACTTACGACAAAAAGCCAGCTCCAAGGTTTGCAATCCATTGAACATTCTCCCGCATCGCCTCCCACTACCCTAGATCAAGATAGGACGCTAACAATTACTATAATCGAATATATTTCATCCATCATGGGAATAATCGCATTGTCTTCTGGCTCGATAACAATTTATTTATGCTGACATCGTATTAGAATTTTTTGTCAAAATAGACGCGATCAAAATCGACAGCGACGGCGCCATGCACCACGACGAAACGAAGCTTTTCTGGTAAGAATTGATTGTTATGATTGACCGCAATAGTGCAGTCTACATGTGGGTGGCTAGACCAAAAGTTATGCGTGTCAACTTTTTGTGCATCCTCATCACAACCTGTAAAATCACATTTTTTTAGAGAACACAGGAGCAAAAAATATTTGAAAATTTACAACGGTTCAAATCGGGACAGTTTTCAAAACAGACGGATGTCAAGCCGAAAAAAACCATGCCAATTGCAAGCCCTTTTGATTCTTACAAAATAAATGGCGCATCAGCTCTGGTTAGCTTACCTCTCCACAATCCCGACTTGTCCTCGTGCAGCGACGAAGAGATATTATTCGATAAACGAGGTGAACCCAAAAGAAACAAGCACCCTTTGCTGTATTTACATTTCAAAGATTTTTTTCTTTATTTAGAATCATCCTCAACATCTCACGAGAAAGGCACTGTCCAAATCAATGAACCAATACCAGATTCAGAGTGGCCGGATGGATTTTATCTGAACCCAAAAGAAACAAGCACCCTTTGCTGTATTTACATTTCAAAGATTTTTTTCTTTATTTAGAATCATCCTCAACATCTCACGAGAAAGGCACTGTCCAAATCAATGAACCAATACCAGATTCAGAGTGGCCGGATGGATTTTATCTGAGGAAACCACACGCAATGGGTAATCTACTAGTACTATCACAATATAGCGCAGTCAGGTTTATTATATCTATTTCCACAAATTTATAGACAAGGACTCGATCTATGCGCTGATGAGTTTTGGAGATATTTGGAAACAAATTTTTGATGAGAGTTTGGACAAAAACGCACGGAGAACACCCCAATCGATATTGATGGCCGATTTTTTACATTGCTTCCCCCATACAAAAATCCAATGACTGAAGAAAATGAGCTCAAAAACCATGTGCCAAAAAATTGCCAAATTTTTAGAAGCTTTAGATTTTGATTCGAATCGTATTGACGATAAAAATGCCTATATTTTGATATTGACCATTTATGATCTCGAACTGATAGATTCAAAATGGACTGAGTTTATGCCTAAAACTGTTGTAAGCGAAGTTCAAAGAATTGACAATTTTGTTTGGTTTTTTTTGATAGTTTTTTGAATAATTGATTTTCAAATTATTTTTCGAGAATAACATTTTTGAAAATGTTTTTTTTTGATGAAATGAATCAATTGTGCTCATCGGGTGAGTTAAAGTTTTTGAAATCCCATACTTTTTTTAAAAAACATATCAAAGTTATATAAAGTGGTATATCGACAGCATACTGTATCACGCAAGGCTCGATATGTTGAAAAAAAGCAAAAAAAACCCACATTGAGTCGGGATAACCGCTTTCTCACGCGCGCGTTTTCCATTTTAGATTGCTTCGACCAGTTTATGTACATAAACTGGTCGAAGCGATAATAAGGACTCTCGAAAAGGCTTTTTTGGTGAAAAAAATTGATAAAATAGACTTCGCCTCGCGACCTCACTCGGCGACGAGTGTGTTATCATCCGGGTTGGCCGAGGAGTGGTTAAGGCGTTGGACTTAAGATCAAATGGAAGAATTTCCGCGGGGGCTCGAATCCCTCTCCCGGCAGCTTAGTGTCAGTTTTTGTTTTTCTTTGGGAGACTTTGGGACCTTATAAGCAACCTTGCAGCCTCGCCGCAACAATACCCCATCGTGAAAGTTCCTGCTGCTGCTACTACTATACTGCACATTTCAAAAAAACACGAGAAGGCAAAGTTATACAAAATGACAATATGATAGCATATATACAGTATATCACTCGACGAGGCTCAACGTGCAAAAAGAGCAAAATAAAGACCCTATAAAATTCGAATGCACGATTGCTAGCAGATAGAAAACGCAAAATTATAAAGCAGTAAAATCGAAAATCATATCGAGCAGCTAATTCTTCTGTCCCCGTGGAGCGTGAGAACGGCTGGATATTTGGCTACAATAAAAAAAGCATTCAGGTGAGAAAGTCTCGAGGAGAAACTGAGCATCTTTCTGGCGCGTATGCTTACCTATAGCCACCATCGCCAATGGTTCTTGAGCCCCTTTTTGAAATGTGGCGCGTAGCATGAGCGAGCCTTCTTCGTTCGATGATAAATATTTCTGGAAAAACAAAAACATTTTTTCACATTATTTTAAAAGTATTAGAAAATAAAACATTACTGATAGCACATCAGAAAATGACATTTTTTATGAAAACATATCAAAAATGGCGTATCCGTGATAACATAACATTGGGAAGAGCATATCAGTGATGACGCATTCAGTGATAGCATACCAGAAATGACGTATCAGTGATAACATATCGGGCGAAGCATATCAGTGATGGCGCTTCACAAAATGACATATCAGCGATAACATATCAGAAATATCATATCAGTGATGGCGTATCAGTGATAGCATATCAGAAAATATTGCATCAGTAATGAAATATCAGAAAAATAACACACCAGTGATGACGCATTAGAAAATGCCACATCCGTTGATGACGTATTAGAAAAACAAATGGCTAATCCTTCCACTAAGTTAAAGCGAGAAAATTGGAAAAATAAATAAATAAATAAAAATATTTCGACTTACGAGGCGCGCATGCCGCTCGAATGATCCCGCGACAAATCAATGACGAGGAAGAATAAGCTATTGGTATAGTCTCGGAGCGAAATGCTGAACGTTGATAAAAGATTCAGTTCGCGCATTAGCAGAAAATAAGCCAAATCCGCTTGGACCACATCGAGAACATCGTCGGTCGACACGCGATACGGTATACTGGGGTACGGAGTCTGATTCAGGAAAACCTGAAAAAAACATTATTGATTTTGCTGCAAATGCGACAAAAAGGGTAAAGAAAGCAAGAAAAGAAACAAAACGCACCTGAAGCTCGCTGAGATAATGCGGTTGGAAGTGAAATGGATTCAATTTCATTTCTTCCGCAACGATAGCCTGCTGCGGGATCAAAAACAGAGTCAGCCTATCGGGGCATCGACCTATCGAAAAAAGCCAATATAAATCGGCAAAAAAAAGGTGGCCCTTCCAAAAAATACAAAAAGAGCTCACCTCTGGAAATTTCTGCATTCGCAGCCGTATCATCCTTAGATATAAGAATTATTCTGGTGTCCAACCTCGGAAAGTGATAATGCAAGCTGGTCGTGTTCAGCAAATGATGTTGTCGAGCGAGGGCTTGCGGACGAAGCCGATAACGAGACACCATCATCCTAGAAACCGTAGAAAGAGCAATTATGCGAAGCCACGACGAACAAAATGGGGGCAACTCATTGGAAAATATCCCTTAAACGACCGACCGAGGTTGCTTGGCTTTTTCAAACAGTGGTAAGGAAAAGTACAACCTACTTTGCTTCCACGACTTGAAACTGATAGTTATCAACCGAGCTATCCGCCATTAGAATAAAATTGCTGGAATTGAGCGTTAGCTGATATCTGGGAGAAATGAGAGATGGTATTATATGATTTGCCGTGCAGACACAAGAAAACGTACCTGAACGAAGTGGAAGGTGGAAAGAATCTGGGCGCCAGCGAAGTCTCGTCGATCAAACGTCCCAACAATGTGACTACATTCGACGAGGCGAACATGCTCACGCGTTGACGTAAATTAGAACTTACACCCAAGCCGTCCCAGTTGTCGATAGTGTTGGCGTCAATCTCGACGTCGGGAAGAAATAAACTAGAGGACAACAGAAAACGCTTCGTCGAATCGCTGAAATGACGCATCTTATTTTGCTATTATTTTTTAAAACCGACGACGAAATCGGCATTTTTCTCGCGCCTACCTCAAGTTACAGACGGCTTGAAAGAAACTTTGATAATGATGATTGTTGGATGTTGAAGCTAGAAAAGGGAGGGACGCAAAATGATTTTTTCGCTTTTACAAAATAAGCTCCAGGATGCTAAGCTCACCCGTTAGCAGCTGTTCGTTTACGTAAAGGGCGCACCGTTTAATCATGGTGTTTAGCAAAAACGGAATAGTGCTAACCTAAAAATAAAAATTGGCGTAGAATTTAGGGAAAAATTATTAAAATCTCCTCACCTTATCAGTAGGTAAAAGCTTGCTTCCGTCGCTTCGAACAATTTGCACTTTGAACATGAAAAAACTGTCAAACAGACTAACTGATAAATTTGAACTGCCGGCGGGTTCCAAATAGAAATCAATCGTCCCGGAACCCTAAAAACGCGAATTTTCTTAGCACATTAGATTAGCGAACAAATTTAAATTGAATCATACTTTGACGGGAAATACCAAGGACGAAGACCTCGATTCCAAAGACTAAGATTCGACATCCTGCTGCTCGGGTGGTGTGCTGTAGAAAAAGTGAACAGTCAGTCCCCCCCAAAAGAAGCAGACCACTAAATAAAAGCTTACCTGTAGATTAGCTGATTCAAACTAGCCACAGTTCCAGTATAATTAGTAGCCAAAGTTGCAAATTCCTCAGCTTCTTTAGCAGCCACTCGAGCTTGAACGCCTTGACCGCTTGATTTCGCACTAGCATTTTTGACGCTTTGTTTTTTCAGTCTTCTTTTCAATGTCGTCTTCAACAGCTGGCTACTCATGTTCGTTGTATTCTTCTTCCTCTTCTTTCTCCGCTCGATCTCGTTCCTCTTTGTCGAGTACAGTCAAACGATGCCTGCCACTGCTAATTCTCGCAGTTTGTCGCTCCTCTCCGTCTTCAGACTCGGGATCAGACTCGTAATCACCTTCGTAATCTAGCAGATAATCTTTCTGCCCCTTTGTTTTGCGCTTCTGCACCAGTTTCCGCGTTTGCCGTCCACTGGTAGATGCAAGAGGCTGACGATCTTGATGATGATGATGATTAGTATCTTTGTCCTCGTCGGATAATGAATCGGCACAAAACTTGTCAATCTGAAGACGCCTTCTAATCGCTGCAGAAGGGGTAGAAGTAGTGGAATCACCAACAACAACAATGGGCAATTTTCTTTCCACGCCTGCTGATCGGCCGTTGATAATGTCGTTGCTGATATTGAGAATCGAAACCACAACTGGAAGCTTGATCACTTCGACGACGATTATAAGTATTTTCTATCCAGTCGCGTTGAGGATACTGAATAGCTAATCGATTCGGTAGTGGTCTAGGCTTACGTTGGGGGTCGAGATGGGGAGAGACGGCTCTTCTATCTTGCAACGCGCACGTTGAAGTCTCTACCGTCGAGGCTTGCTTTTTCACAGGCTGAGAACGTTTTTTTTTAGTCGGCGCCTTCTTGTTAGACGTAGCAGCTAATGGTTGCAAAGCGTCGTCACGAACTTCTACCAAACCAGACTTGAAAGTTTCAATAATTGCTGCCATTCAGTTTTGAAATTTGCCATAAGAGAGAGAGCTCGCCGCTGTAAATGTCAGTTCCAAACTCCCGTATTTAATCGCATCAGTCGGGAACGGATCGATATTGATCGACGACGATGGATCGGCCAAACGCAACAACGAGTCTAGTCTGAAATGTAAAAATTCCAATACAGTCGGTCCCGTGTAAAGAGCAGAGTTCGATCCCGGAATGACTAGGGGTGAAGCCTGATACGAATATGTGAAAATAATGGGGTCGAAGGGTGGTTTCAAAATGGCTACGTCGAGTATAGGCTGCGCGACCCCGTTACCACCAACTAGCCGCGTCTCGACCTGATCGCATAAGACAGCCACTGGCTGAAGATAAATACGTTCCAAAATGTTCGAGGGAGCAGTAGGAATGGCCCTGACAGTTAATCGTTTTAGATTAATAAACCACCACGAATTTATACTCGAAGAAGGGTAAAAATTTAAAATGGGTGAAAATTTCAACTCGAATGCTTTAATTTTAGCTTTTTAAATGGCTATGGCCGACTTCGACAAACCGGATGTCGGTCCGACAAAAAGTGGTACGGATAAGGCGAGGTGTTTCTCAAAAATACCTTCCGAACGAGCTCTGTCTTTTTTCCCAGACACTGCAGCCATTCAATAAAAAACCACCAGAAACATAAACAACGCACAGCTGACTTACCTCGATTACGCCGAGCCCAATGATCCCGACCACCCGACTGATCCGGAAAAAACCAATTTGGCGACCAGACGCTTGTTTGACGAAATTCAAACGCCAGACGGCGGGGGGGGCGTGGCGCTGGCTTGGAAATCCGACCAATCGGGGAGCAGCGCCAGCAGCTGGTGCCACCCTAGGCTCGCTAGCTAATCAACGGTCAAATAAGCGAGCCTGACTCGAAGAAGCTCGGGGGAATAAATTGGTTGACTCAAATTTCTGGAGAAAAGAAATAAATTTTTAAAGACGGGTAAGATCTAACGAACTACATTCTCACATATCATACATTTACCAAACAATTTTTTTTTAAAAAGTGCCTCAGGTTTTTCAATGTCATTTTTCACTCAAAAGCGTCCAAACGTCTAAAACGTATTCGCCATTCATATCGTATCCTCTCCTTAATTCAAGACATCTGGCAGCACTTTCGGTAGAACACAGTTTGCAGAAGAAGTCAATATCCCAATCATCGCAAGGCAATGATGCAAAATCCGCACGATTCAAATGCTTGACACACCACACTTCCTCACGCATTCGCATCAGTAGGTTCCGTATTCCGGGAGTCCAAGCTGGCCGATTAGACGCTTTAAAACGCGCATCAGCTATTCGCGCAATATCACTGAGCAAACTGGGTTCATTTATGACGACTGTCAAAATAAGATCGCTATCAGTCCTTTCGTTGAAAATGAGGTCATAATTCGTGGGCTGATGGAAAAAAGCCTTGATAACTTCTAGACCGGCCAACCGCGATAATCTTAGCGTTTTCGCTGAGACAAATTAACGCAGAATCATACTGTTTCTCATTTTGTATCTCGATCGAAATTTAAAAAAAGGATCCTGCTTTTTCTCGATGCATCGCTTCATTAGTTTTGCCTCGGAATTTTGGCCCACCCAATACCGACTCGACTACCATCTGCCATTTTCTATCGAGAAGAAACAACGAGGCCGCGCGAGAAAACTGGCGAGCCTTACCTCAACCCCCTCCTTACAGTAGGCCATTCTATGAGAGCTGGCGGGCGGGCCGCCATTAAAGGATCCATTTTAACCTGGCTCATTTCGAAAAATCATTTTTCCCCCAACAAAAAACGGGCAATGAAAAAAGGCTACTTACTGGCCGGCGGAATCTTGAAGCTTATAAGTGTGAGGAATGGTCGGCAGGCGCTCAACTACTGTCCAAAGTTTGGGCCCGTAAACTTGTCCTTGGGAGCTTTTTGTGCCTAATTTTCCAGCAAATTGATCTTGCTGCAATTTCACAACATCGTGGAGTTGAAAAGAGAAATTTTTAGGGTATCCTAATTTTTCAAATTTGGCTTGTCGCTTCTGGAATCGGAACTGAGCGACTAAACGACCTTTGCGTTTCGGATCGGACCACACTTGAGCGGGAGACCAATTTTGAGGAAGAACTCTACTCGGAGTCTCGTTGATCAATCGCTGAATGTTGAGCAAAAGTTTTCGTATATTGTCCCGTGTATGCGTGCTTAAATATCTAAAAAATTTGAGAAAATGAATAAAAAATGCGTCAGCACGCGTCTGGCGGAACACTCACTTGTAAATTAGTCTTTTCGACTGAAGAACCTTGGCCTCGGCCAGCGGAGCGCTAATGCCTCCAGTCGGGAGAAAATGTAAAATGCCTCTCTTCTGAAGCATCGAATCGAAAGCGCGTCTGCAAAACTCTCCTCCTGAAATAAGTGGAAAAGAAAGAAAACGTCCTTTAACGAAAAATAATAAAACGAGCATGAACTGTGAATTAAAAATCGATATTCTTTGTCTCACCTTTGTCTGAGAAAATAATCTTTACACGTTTTCGTTCATCTTGCGCAATTTCGTCTAGGATCGATTCCACAGCATTAGCAGCGGCTTCGACAGTTTTCGAAGCGAGTGGTCGAAGAAATGTGAACGTTGGGAGGGTGCACGAGCATACCAACATTTAAGGCGAGCTTTGAGCGCGACTCAAATTATTAATGAAAGCGAGATCGAGCTGTGAAATCTAAAAAAATCAAGTTGAGCGAAATATACAAGAAACTATGAACAAAAAAACCGCTCCACTAACCTCAGCCACTTTGTAGGCAACAACTTGACGACGAGGAAATTTCCAATTGGGCAATCTGAACCGATTGTAGGCCGCGCTATCTCGTAACACGCGATCCACTGTCCGTTTCTTCACGCGGCCGAAACGTTTTTTCACAGCCTCGTAAAATGTCCTTTTCGCGCCTAAAGGCCCCGGAACAGGCCTATCACCATCGTCGAAATCTAGCGCAGTGTAAAGATGACGAATCTCGTCGTCTTTTGCTTGACGCTTTTCCAGCCACTTCTCCATTTCTAAAAAATGACATAATTTCAACGAGGGCGCCAGATGGGTTGCGTGCGTTTTTTTACAATCTCCCGCCAACAGCGATAACTGGCTACATTGCCTGCCTGCCCACCCACCTACCGACCACCCAACACAGTCAGTACGTACTGTACAAACAAGCGTACTTGGGCACCCGCTGGCGCGCCAGTCATTTTTTGAATTGTCTAACATGGCGGACGCGATTCAAAATCCAGCTGACAATCGTGGCGACGGTGGGCGA
Source organism: Mesodorylaimus sp. YZB2_4 (assembly GCA_030248295.1). Lineage (NCBI taxonomy): Eukaryota > Metazoa > Nematoda > Enoplea > Dorylaimida > Dorylaimidae > Mesodorylaimus > Mesodorylaimus sp. YZB2_4. Next base: position 64,128 of record JASANH010001065.1, read on the forward strand.
GAGGACGATGAAGAAGCATTCGATCCCGACAACCAGGGATTTTGGGGCCTCGAGTCGATCCCCTATGTTGTGCAAACTGGATCTGACAGCTTTCAGTCGACTTGGCAAACGGCTCGAGACATCGGCATGCCGCCCGAAGATCAAATTATGTGCCCAGAACCAGAAGAATTTGGACTAGGCTGGTCGTCCCAGGACCAGGAAATTTATAACGCGATAGTGGAGAATTACCACTCGACAAGAACTCATACGACCGATTTAAAAATTATGAAAATTTACACCATACGTCTCCCGTTTTTCGCTCCGATTATTCTCGAAAGAGTTAAGCATTATTTTCGAGCGGTAAGTTGTGTTTTAGGCCAAAATCTTCAACACAAAACCTAAATATTTTACCCTAACTTTTTTCAGATATTTTTCGAACAAAATTCTGCATTCAAGCTGAATTTTGCTCTTTAATTTTTACTGAGCAGATTGGAAAATGAGGCCGAAGAATCTGATGACGCTTACGGCTCAATAAGAACCTTTATCGGAAATTCAAATTCCTTCGTTTATTACGACCGTGATCAGCCGCCTTTAATTTTGGATCAATCGTCTATGGATTTGGCGATTGATGCATTGAACGAAACTGATCTCGTGGCGCAATGTAGCCTTCAGAGAGAAGACACAAAAGTGAGCCATTTTTACGCTTGATTAAAATCAGCTAAAAGTTTCAAACATGTCCTTTTTTTAGTCGCAATTTTTGAGCTATTTGTCTTTGGTCGTTTTTGTCAACTTTGTGGGCGACTTGCCCATTGGTTCTCCAAATTTTCGCACCCAAGACCTACCACCCTATATCGCCAACAGCAAGCCCATCCACGCATTTCTAAAGGATAATAAACGCAACGCGAAGGGAAATGGGAAAAACATTTGTTTTTTTCGTTGCCTCACCACCCATAAACTTCAAAAATTTAGAGAAATCGAACAGGAAACGAAAAATCTCTATCACACTTACCAGGACTACTTGGTGAAAAACAAATTCACGATGAAGAGCACAACAATCGATAAATTCCCGGGAATGATGTTCGCCGATTTACACCGAGCCGGAGCGTGTTTCCAAATTTCGATCCAAGTCTGGACTTTCGACGGGGATGGTTCGAACGAAGATAGTGTCCGGGTTAAAGTGATCAGAAGATCAGTGGACGCTTATCCGAACTGCAAAACTCTTCACTTGATGCAATGGTCAAACCATTTTTTTTAATTTTTAATCATCGGCCACGGCCGTTCGAGCGGTGCATTATTCTTAACCATTGTTCTAGCAGGGGGTGGCAGGAACCGGTTTTGTCGTAAGGGCTCCTGAACAAGAACATCAAATTGACAATAGAGCGGGAGATTTGATATTGAGATAAAGTACACCAGGTAGGAGGCACCCACAGCAGCCACACAACAGCGTTTCTGTCACGTCGAAGAATGAAAGCGGTCTCGAGCAGCTGTTACTGTTCTGTTTACTTTCCTGAAAACAAGAGCACAATGAAACAAATATTGCCGAAAGACAACAAAGTGAACTGGTGCAACAGTGGTTTATTGATTTGAAGCGCCAAGGTGACCCTGATCCTAGAGACTCCATGTCTACTACAAGTTCGAAGAGCCAACAGCCTAGATTACAGTAGAAGCAGCAATATTTCGTTGACAGGTCAATTGCAAGAATAACAAGACAGTCACATAGCAATGTAGTGCGGCACATAAGAAGTATGAGCAGAGCAGGTCAGTGGTTCAAAATCCAAATCAGCTTACGCAGAAGCTACAGAAAACAAGGGAGGCACATTTTATATTTTTCAATGTTTGCACACGTTTTTCTAGTTTTGTTTAAGTTTTCACGATTTTTAACAAGCTTTTGGTTTTTTTCCTTTCACACCATTTTTAATTTTTCCCCTTTTAAAACAAAATGTCGTCAACAGTTATGTTTTCCGATTTCCGAAACATTTTCCCATGTCACAATTTTTCACAGTACATTAGACGTTTCAAGATTTATTAGCTTTTCATCGCTTTCATGACGAAAATCGTTCAGCCCTCCCCCCTCCCCCACACCGCCTTACGAATGAAGCCCCCACACACTCGTCGTTCCCACATCTGCGACTTACACCAAACAAACAAATTCCCCCGCCACCCCTCCCCTGCCCCAACTAGAAGGCTGCCGACTTATACTTCCACCCCATCCGTCAAAAGCCCACAAACTCCCCTCACAGGTCGAACGCCCCATCAACTTCTGCTTCAACCAAGTCCCGAACAGTGACTCAAAACTCTGTATCATTGATGGCAATAATCTTGGCAGAAACCCCATAAGTCGGGGACTTAAACAGGGAGCGCATGGCATCGCTCCAGCGCAACGAGGAGCAAATATCGTCAATACCATCGTCGATCGCGTAAAAAAGCTCGATGGTTGCTGCCTTGCCGCCGACGTCAGGGGCCAGGTGCGAGCCATATACACTCGGATGGCGCAAGACCCGCACTATTTTTGATTTCATGAATTCGACGTCGTTTAGAGTCAACTGAATTGATTCGACGCCATCGTCGATGACCCAGGAGCGCTCGTCAGCCGAGCCTGCCACATGGGTGATGCACGATGACTGTCTGGTGGGCACAGTTAACGTGCACTCACTCTCACGGGAGGAGGTATCTGACAGAGCGATGGTCGAATGCTCCTCGATATTACCAGCCAGAGAGGCGTCAAACAAGCAATTGGCTTCTGCGACTTGGTGCATTAGCTCCAAGTCGCCAGCATCCATTTCCCAACTCAGAATGATCTCGTCGCCAGAAGCCATAGTCGAGTGCAGACTTATGTAATCGAAACAAAACGTCAACAAGAAACCGACTTATCAAAAGGAAAAACGTCCGAAAATCCCGTCTAATCTAATCGAAAAAAACGTCTACAAGAAACCGACTCATCAAAAGGAAAAACGTCCAAAAATTTCGATTGCTCCAATCGAAAAAACGTCCACAGGAAACCGACTTAGCAAAACAAAAAGTCACCGGCCACAACGCAAGCAAAACACGCAGATAAGGAGCCGAAAACAGGACAGGTAAAAGCGAGCGACAGGGCCCAAGATGAGTCCTATAACGCGATGCGCTCTTCAAAGCTTGATCATCTAGCGGCCGTCTGGAAATTCGGCCCCAGTGGCGGCCTCTCCTTGCTGCTGGCGGCAGCCTCTCCTTGCTGCTGGCGGCGGCCTCTCCTTGCTGCTGGCGGCGACCTTTCCTTGCTGCTGGCGGCGACCTCGCTGTGCGCCCTGCCGCAACCTGTATATGGACGTGCCTTCCATATCATGCCGCCTCAAAACAGCGTCAAGTTTGCGCGGAACGCTTCTCATGCAAGCGTACCGCCAAAGAATGCGATTGAACCGCATATGCAACACCTCCATGCCATGTTCTGATATCAATCCAACCGTCTTATTCTGGCGCGCAAACTCTGGTACGTGGTTCACTAAGATATGCAGCTTTGGCGTTATAGTTAGATCTTTGTAATCTAACGTTTCGTACAAGTCGCCATATTTCTGGCACAAACTTTCCAGCAGCTCCACTTCTGCTTCATTAAGAAACCTAGGAGCCGCCATAAGACTAACGACCTGGCCGAGCGTCTTAAACAAGCTCATGAAAACGAGCCGCTGTCGCTTTTTGCGAGGGTCTGGGCCATCTAAACATTCAGTTATGATGGAGGGTCCCTCGCCTTTGATCAGTTTTTCGATGTGATCCCCAACAAGGCAACCTCCTTGATAAGCCTGCCGATCGACGCCTAAGCGCTGCAACGCGCTGTTAAAACATATAGTTGCTGCACCCTGTCGACGGTCCAAAACTAATTCGAAGTCGTTAATGCACTTCTGCAGTATCTCTTTCCTACTTTCCAACTTCGCGCAGTCTATTTCCAGGCCATCACACAGAGCTTTGACATCTCGAAGCACGTCGCTCTTGCTCTTATGACGTCCATCGCATTGTGGACATATCCAGCGTTTGTGACCGCTTGTAAGAATCTTATTTACCTCTTGACGGCCAACAATAAGGCAACACTCTAGATGAAACCAGCGCTTGCAGCTATCACATTCCGCCTAATCCGTCTTACTGCCAAGTAAGCTGCTATCGTCTGCTATACACAGTATGGACTGGCAGCCATCTTTTTCTCTGGCCTGCCAAGTGTCGGTTCTTCCAGCCTTATTTTTCTGGTTGTGCTGGCTCTGCAAGGATACCTGATCTTGCTGCGCATGAGGACGACACTGAACCTGACCTCTTGTATTTGTGAAGCCTGCTGCAGCTGTTCCTTTATCTCAGCCAAAGCAGAGTTTGTCATCTGGAGCTCTTTGCAAGCCATCTTGAACTCCGTCTTAACCCGCTTGTCGCCTGGGAGCCCCAGATCCTCTTGAAAGCATATGTTCTCGACTTTGTCCACTAAATCCTTACCCAAACCAAGCATGATATGGAGACATGGAGGAATAATGTTATCGATCTCGAATGGTATAATTGGTTTCGACTTCAAGCCCCTACCTTGCTTTTCTTGAGGGGTAAGGAGGTCAAATGAGGCCCAATCAGACAACTGCCTGGCTTTCGCAATCTGCAACTTGGCGAACGCACCTGTTTCCACCTTCCTTACCCCTCAAGTCAGTATTCTTCACATGACAGAACAGACAGGGCGATTTTAACGCCGCGCCAGTCAAACCCATCATGCTATACATAAATTTCAAGTCCCCAAAAAGCATTACACGTATTGGAAACATGGCCTCTGAAACTATTGGCTCCCCTCCATTGGGATTGGTCGTGACTTTCTTTAGCGGCAGCGTCAGGTTTTTCAACGCATTGAGTTCTGGCTCATAAATGGACAAAACGGCCCGAAGGTTGACCTCAGTGTCGTCGCCTTCATAAACTGCTAGCATTTTTAACGTACTAAAACTACTAGGGTTGTTAGCATTTCCAAATGTGAACACGAGTTTTGTAAGGCCTGCACCCTTGTCGCCGCCAATAGCTAGCCACACCTCTTCCCTGAAATGAGGATCTTCAACCAGTCCAGCATACTCTTTTGTCCTAGCGAACTGATCCTTTATGTAATCGTATCATTATGGTACTGCGTGCCGCAGTTACATTACCAACCAAACAATGGAACGAATTCAAGCCACAATTCAAGACCCTTGTGTTATCCTCCGAATCTAACGCATTGCAAACCATATTGGCCCATGAACTGACCATGGTTGCGTCAGTGTCCGCTTCCAGTCTGGGAAGTGATGACTATGGTCAATACGCCCCTAGTCCAGCCGACTATCCAGCAATGCAAGACCAATTACCCAATCGTGCTCAATTGCTATCCGCCCAACGAGACCAACCAGCGTTGTGGGATATCATCCAAGCCCTGTCCGGCATATTTCCAGAAAATACAGATGCTCGGGCAGCCCTCAGGCGAATCTTGTACAAGTACGAATTGGCAAGCGATGATGTTCTTTTATACCATCGACGTGAGCGCAAAGCGATTGGAAAACTCGATGCATAGTCGTTCCGACTATATATCGCAAGCTAATATTCATCGCTCACCACAATTCTCCTGATCGAGTATCTGATCATCCTGGGTCAGATCGCATGTTTCAAACGCTGCGTCCGCTCTGTCAATGCGATACTATGGAAACCGATATTCGACGATGGTGCGCAGCCTGTCTTCCTTGCAAACTGCGGAAACCAGACAGAGTCGATCGAACGCCACCATTGGCAGAAATGCCAGTCCTAGAAGCTCGATTTACAGTATTGGCTGTCGATTTGATGGGTCCATTGAAAGTCACACGCAAAGGGAATCGATATCTGATCAATTTCATCGACCTATTGACGAAATATTGCTATTTTATTCCAATGCCCGATATTCGTGCGCGTACGGTAGCCAAAGCGTTCCTGGACAACGTCTATATGAACCACCCTCAAGCTACTACGTTGCTGTCAGACAATGGTCCGGAGTATCATAATGCGATGCTACAGCATATTTGCAAAGAATTGGGTATCACGAAGAAAATCACTACCCCATGGCATCCGCAGGGCAATGGACAAGTTGAGCGCCTGAATCAGAAGATTGCAGACTGTGTTACATATTCGACAAGGTGACGAAAACTGAGACGAATATATACCCCTCGCCCAAGCTGCAATTCAACAAAAGTTATATCAATAAGATTGGCATGTCACCATATGAAGCCACGTTCGTACAAGAAGTAACGAAGGAAACCGATCAGCTCTTTGGCACACCTATCAAGCCTGATTCGTCATCCAAAGGCGCCGAGGAAGCTGCGATACTTATGCAAGAGCGGCGGGATCGATTAAAAGCCATGCTGGCTCGTTTGCGAGAACGTCAAATCAAATCAAAGGCCAAAATATGAAACATGAATTCGATCGCTATCACGCGGGTAAGTTCTCTTTTTTCTGCTAGAGACTTTGTTGTTCGCAGAAACCACGACAAGGATCGATCAAAATCGGAGCATGCGGCTCAAAGGATTATTGCGAATAGTTTGAATTCAGTTGCCTATATTGTTCCATGCGACAAACCAAGCGAACAACCAAAACCCG